>PVKA01018630.1:0-43497 GCA_004027165.1 Ctenomys sociabilis | reverse complement strand
AAATCCTCTAAAAAGGAAAATCCACAGATTACCAAGTCATTTATGTAAAATGAAGTAATATTTGCATGTAAACTGATGCACATCTTCCTGTATACTTTAAATCTTCTTTAGATTTATATATGCATATATATATATATACATATTTATAGCTATGCCAATTTCAAAATCATTATTTAATTTCAGTTTTTAGTTGACTTTTATATCAATACTATATAGACTTTTTCTACTTCTGATTTTCACTGTCTTAGTTGTGATTTTGTGACTGATTCTACCCTACCTAATATTTCCAATTACAACTTTTGCCATCAATGCCACATATCCTCAGGGAAAACACTTCCAAGAGCATGGTGGAGAAGTGAGCAGCAGGGATTCGGCCTCTCAGAGATTAAAAATTCAAACTTTGCAACACAATGACTTGATGAAGAAAAGAAGGAGGGAGGTAGATCACTGGGACACAGGGAAAATATAATGGGAGAATTGGCACCCACAGGGAAAATGAAGAGATAGAATCCAGCACAGAAAAAGGAGTTATCAAACTGTATTTTCTCTCTTACTCCCAGTTCAAGATGTGAGAAAGTAGGTTTGCATCTACAGACACAATGAAGGCAGGAGGCTCCAGGAACCCTTGTGGATAAACAGAATGGTGCAGTGGATGCTGAGAACTACAACAGCTGATGGATGGCTCCAATCCAAGCATCTCTTGGAGAGAGGGCTTGGCCAGATGCCCTTTAGCATCTGAGACCTGAGACTTGGATCAGCTGTGGCTTGGCTCTATCTTGGGGCTCCCAGTAACAGGGTGAGGGACAACGCAGGAGTAACCCAGGGTCAGGGAGTCAAAGTCGGATACAAAGGGACACCAACAGTGTTGTAGGCTGAATAACCCAGGTTTTAACCCAAGCAAGGCCACAATCAGCCTGAACTTTTGTGGAGTTGAAAACAACAGAATTAGAACTGTGCTCGTACCTATGGCAGACTTGCTGGGATCATCCATGATGGATCTGGGTTCTGTTTGCCTCTTCTGTTTACTAGAGACAGTGAACGAATGCCTTGAATTGGACATTACCACAAAACTATAGACCTCAGAAGATAACCACAGGCTTGAAACCTCTCTCTCTCTCTCTCTCTCTCTCTCTCTCTCTCTCTCTCTCTCTCTCTCTCTCTGATTGATTTTTCTTTTTTCTCAGTTTTGTTTCATAAGCATTAACATTGCTTTTAGGATTTTGGTTCTAGTTAGCTTTTGGTTTTACCTTCTCCTTCTTTTATTTCCTCATGTCTTTTTCACCAGCTTCCCACAGCTTGCCTAATTGTTCTTTGCCCTTCACTCCTGCTTCTAATCTCTTTCTCTTCTCTTATTTTTCCACTTACACCTTATAACTATCCTCTCTGAGAGTAAAATTGTCCTACTGAGCATTTATTCATATAATTTTTTTGTGCGTAGCTTCCTTACATTCACTAATTATGGCATCCATTACTGTCATTATCACTTTAGTTTTTTTTTTTTGTTTTGTTTTTTTTTATCACTTTAGTTTTTGCTACTTCCGCTGCTAGCATTTCAGCACATTCATGTGGATGACTTGTTTGTTCTACCTCCGTGCCCCTTTGTCATCCCCTCAAATGCTCTGAAATGGTAGCAGCAGAAGTAACAAAGCACACAAAAAAGGGTCGAGAAAAAAAAGAAATAATCCCATTAAAACTCAAGTGATAATGACAGTAACGAATGTCACAATTAGTGAATGTAAGGAAGCTACACACAAAAAGGCGGAACTTTGGAAAGTGACGGAAACCATGAATGTATAATACAAGAAAAAAATGGATACCATGAAACATATTCAAACAGATAACTAGGAGATTAAAACTTCTATTAAAAATACATGTGGCAGAATGAACCAATGTGAGAACAGAATATCAGATATAGCAGATCTCATTTGCTCCTTTTAAAATTTTGTTTTCCATGTGGATTCTTGTAAATTGTGACAGTAGAGAGCTGTGTCTCCCATATTAAATCTCCTTAATAAATGACTACGTTTTTGGTTAGTGATCATCAAATGAAAGCCTTCTTAAAAATGCCATACTATTAAGCTGAGCTGTAAATGGCTATGGTCGACAATTTCTTTGAATAACTCACTATGGTTGCAGAATGCTGGACTGTGTTGGATTGTGGTGTTGAGTTCAAGCACCTAAGTTAGTTGAATGTCAATGGAGTGCCCATCTTTGACAGGTGTAGACAAAGGAAGGGGTGTAGAAAGAAAAAATCATGATGTGTGTGTATAGACAGTACAGTTGGGATAGATAACGCTGTGCTTCTACGTAATTCTATGAGAGGCAAGATTTGCACTAATGGTGGTTGGACAGGATATTATGTTGGCTTCTAGTACTATGGTCATCCACTAGGAAAATAATTATTGAATTTTAGATATAATTCAGGTATAAAAAAATAAGATAAGTAAGCAGCTACACTCTTAATTCACTGATAAGGGATATCTGCTAAAATAATATCTGTAAATATAATATCATGTATGCACCTTGTACAATACCAAAACATTATGAAAACAGTTTGCAATGTATTAATTTATCAAATCTGTATGGTAAAGGTGTCTTGAAACTGTCTGATTGACATTTGTAGTTCAATAAAATGAAAAAAAAGCTAATGTATCATGAAAATCTAATCCATTTGCTTCCAGATGAAGCAAATAAATATAATAATGATAGGAATCAGTAAAAAAAAATCAAAAGATGGAACAATGGACATGAAAACCTGCTTAATGAAGTAATGGGAGAAAATTTTCCTGGCAGGGTAAAGAAATTTGACATACAAGTAAGTGAGGCATCCAGAACTCTGATTAGCTATATTCAGTAAAAAAAAAAAAAAAAAGCCACACCAACATGTATAACAGTGAAGATTACAGAAATTCAATATTAAAAACTATTGGGAGGGGCTGGGGAGATGGTTCAGTAGAATAAGCATTTCCCTGGCAAGTACAAGGGCCTGAGTTCAATCCCTGGTTCCGGGAAAAAAAAAATTAGGAAAAAGAAACAAATCACCAGTAAGGGAAATTCCATCAGAATCACAGCAAACTTTTCAACACAAAACCATAAATCAAAGAAAACTAACAGTGAGGTACTTTAAGCCCTAAAAGAAAACAACCTCTAGCCTAGATTGTTTTACCCCACAAAACTGTCTCTCAAGATCAATGAAGAAATAAGAACAGATATTCTGTGATAAAGAATACCTGAAGAAAATCATGACCATCAAACCAGCACCCCCAAAACTTTTGGAGGATAATGTAGAAAAATAATGAAGATAGCAATTGCATGAATCCCAATAAAATGAATCCATTAGGCAAGCAAAGCATTTAAAGAAAGGGGAAAGAAAAGGAATTAAAATAGGAGATTAATATTACAAGAAGCAGTCAATATATATCAATTACAACATCACTGTTAGTGGTCATAATTCACTAATTAAAAGAACAGATTGGTAGAATGGATCAAAAACAAGATTCAAACATATGTTGCATATAAGAAACACATTTACCTAAAAATAAGTGTAAAGATTGAAATTCAAGGGATGGAGGCCAATATGCCACAAGATAGGAACACAGGGAAAAACCAAACTAACTATTGCATTTGTAGGCCAAGTGGATTTCAAGCCAAGATTGATCAGAAGACACAAAGAAGGTCACTACATATTTGTTAAGAGAACAGTGTGAAAGGAAGAGGTAACAATCATAAATACATACGCACCAAATACCAGTGCACCCAACTATAAAAAACAAACATTATTGGGCATGAACTATCAATAGCACTAATGCAACTACAGGGCAGGACCTCAATACTCCAAAGTCACAAATACACAGATCAAGAGTAGACAAATACAAATCAACAAAGAAATATTAAAGCTGAATCAAACCTTGAACAAATGAACCTAGTATATATCTACAGTGTTCTACTCCACAATATTTTGCTCAGCTGCACACAGATCATTTCTCAAAACAGACCATATACAAGTGCATACAGAATGCTTGAATAAATGCAAAAGAATTGAAATTATCTCATGCATTTTATTGATCACAGTGCAATTTCAAAATTGGAAATCAATGGCAACAGCACACCAAAACTGCATAAAGACATGGAAATTAAATAATACCCTCCTGAATGAGCAATGCATTGATGAAATTAAACAAGAAAGTAGACACTTTCTGGGATTAAATTATAACACTAATATAATGTATTGGAACTTATGGGATGGAATGAAAGCAGAACTACAAGGGAATTTTATTGCAGAAAATTCCCACATCAGAAAAAACAGAGCAAGTTCAAATGCATAACATAATGTTGAACCTCATGCTTCTAAATAAAGAAGAGCATGTTAAATTAAGTCTGCACTAGAGCGGAAATCCTAACAATGAGAGGTGAATTAATGCAATTGAGGCTAAGAAAACAAGTCAAAGAATCATTGAATCAAAGAGTTGGTTCTTTGAAAGGTTAAATAAAATAAATAAACTCTTAGCCAACCATATTAAAAAAGGAAAGAAAAGATTAAACAAATGTAATTGGGAATGAAAAGGGTAAAATTGCAGCAGATCCTGAAGAAATCCAGATTATCACTACAGCACTGAAACCCTGTACTCAAATAAGATGAAAACTGTAGAAAAAATGGACAGAGTCCTTGATGCATTTGAATTACCACAGCTGAATCAAGAAGACACAAAAATTCTAAATACCCAATATGTCAGTGAAATTGGAGAAATAATTTAAAAACTACAAAGAAAAGGCTAGGTTCTGATGGAATCACTACAAGAAATTTAGCGAGATCTAGTGCCACTACTCTGAAAATTCTGTAATGAAATTGAAGGAAGCAATACTCCCAAGTTCACTCCTGGAAGCAAGTGTTACACTGATACCAAAACCAGAGAAGGAGGGAGGAAATCAACTGAAAAGAGAACTACAGGTCAATTTTCTTAATAAATACAAAATCAAAAATCCTAATAAAGATGCTGGTAAGTAGAATGAATAAATCATTAAGGAATTATATACTGTGACCACACAGGATTAATCCCAAGAATGTAGGGATTGTTCAACATATGCAAATCAATGAATGTCATATACCACATTAGCAAGACAAAGGACAGAGCTAAAATGATCGCTTCAACAGATTCAGAAAATGCAGTTGACAAAGTCTAATATCTATTCATGTTTAAAAACAATAACTCTGCAGAAAATTGAAACAGAAGTTCTTCATGTCAATCTGATAAGAATCATTTTTGACAAACAGCCAACATCATATGAAATTTAAAGAATCAAGATAAGAATATAGATAAGAATATAGGAAAAGAAGTTATTATTTGAGAATGACATGATCCTCTAAAGACAAGGTCCCAAAACCTCCACTGAAAGACTTGTGACTTTAATAACCAACTTTAAAAACTCACACTTCACAATAGTATCAGAGTAAATTAAATATTTTGAATCAATCTAATAAGGGAAGTAAAAGACCTTGACATTGAAAATTACAGTATTCTTTAAAAGGAGACTAAGGAGGACATTAGAAAATAGAAATATATTCCTTACTCTTGGTTAGGAAAAACGAATAGAATGAAAATTGCTGTACTTCCCAAACTCTTATATAATAAAGTCCTGACCAAAATTTTTCCAGAATTAGGAAAAGAAGGTCCTAAAATTCATTTGAAACCAGAATAGCAAAAGCAATTCTGAGCAACAAAGGCCAGGAAGGCAGGATCACAAATCCCTGAATTGAAATTATACTAAAGAGCTACCATTAGAAAAATAGCATGGTTTTGACAAAACAAAAAAGAATGAAGGCCAATGACATACAATAGAAGATACAAAAACAATTCAAAATCCACTCAGTCACCTTATATTTGACAAAGGAGCCAAAGACCTTCACTGGGAAAAAAAAATGGCCTTTTTAACAAATAATGCTTAGAAAATTGGCCTTCCATATGCCAAACATTAAACCAAGACCCATATATCTCACTTTCACTAAAATAAAACCAAAATGGATCAAAGATCTAAACAGTAAAACAGAAAAAAATTTGCCTGAAAGATAAAATAGGCAATAATCTTGAAAACATGGGTATAGGCAAAGACGTGACAAACAACCCCCCCCCTTTGCTTCTCCATGAGGCTATTTTTTTGTTGTTGGTGAATGAATATAGAACTTAAAGGCCAAAATGAAAAATACTCAGTAAAACACATGGAAATATTCCAAAAGCTTAAATAAGAATATAAAAAGCTAAGCTTCCCCCTTCTGCATTTATTAATGACATGGTTTCATTTACTTCACTGGCTTGAAATCTATTCCTTACTAGTAAAATGGTCAGCATAGCCTCATAAGCAATTTTCACAAATCTATGGACTCTCAAATATTGACCTTCAAATGGTTTGAATCCATGAATACTCACTGTTATGTGTGTGTGTGCAAGTTTAGGTGAGTTAGACTTGGGTAATGAGAGTTTCCGGCACACTCTCACTGATATAGGAAAACCCTATTTAGAAATAAATCCAACAGTAGATACTTCATACATTTATGACCTCTTCCTACCATTCATATCAGTGGAGGAAAACCAAGAATTTTCATGATAGATTTTGTGGTACTAAAGAAAATAGGAAAGATTTGAACAAGAAAAGTTAATAGATCAAAATGAGTAATTTCATACAAGAGACTATAGTTTTCTCCTGGAGGGAAGAAAACAGATTAATAAGATAGTTAATCAAGTTGTTTCATAGATTTACTATCATTTTAGGGTTGCATGAGTTTGATGCTATAGAGAGAGAACATAACCCCAAGTATACAGATCTACAAAAAGGCATGTAGGAAGAAACTCACAGGCAAGTTTGGAAATCTGCATTTATTGAAGCAACAAGTATTTCTAGTGTAAGTCTTAGATGCCAGTAACCTGGGATGTCAAATATGGAAACATGATCCAAGTCTTATTGAATATGGAAACATTATCCAAGTCCTATTTAAATTTATCTAAAATTAAATTAAAATAAAAATTCACTTTCTTGGTAGCACTAGATGTATTTCAGGTGAAAAATAGCTACAAGTTGTTTAGTTATTGTGGTAGATACCTCTATTTAAAAAGCAACCCCTGGGGAGTTTGTGTGCTCCATATAATTTTATATGTCAAGTTCATAAAGTAGAAAATTTTGGGTATTTCACTTGAATGAACTAATGATGGATCACAATGTGACAGATTCTCAGGAATAATATAGACAAACTCTTTAGGAAATAAATATTGGCTTTTTAAAAAAATATATTTAGGAGAGGGTCTATAGGGTGTACAGGGTGGATTGGGCTCATAGCGACCCTCGTGTTTTCAGCCTCCCAGCTGCTGGGATTATGGGCCTGCATCACCACACCCAGACTCAATCACCATCTCATCATGCCCAGAGGGCGGGGCTGGCATGGTAGTTTGGGGGTCCAACCCGGCCTCTACACTCTGCCAAAGCAGGCACTTTTGTCCGCTGAGCTATCTGGCAGGCCCTTGGCATTTCTGGCAGTATAGGAATTCCGATTAAAAGACACAATTATCTGTGTTTACATGAGATATAATTAGAAAATACAGAATACATTAAAATAAACTTTGTATGTAGACATATCATCTTGTGCTTGTTCAACTCAGCCAATATCTACATCACATTCATAAGTGACTCTGATACAGTACAGCTTGGGAAAAATCTATACGATTTCAGTACTTCAGTGGTTTGGTGCTAACAACTCAGGGGCAAATCTAGAAAGGACGATTGAAGACTTCCTGTTAGCCAAATAGCATTTTGTGGAAGTCTGATGCAATCAGGGGATGCTGTCTCAGAAGATGAGCAACAAACAGAACCCTTCTGGATAGGTGTCACGCTGTCAATCATATTTAGTTTCCAAAGGCTGCCAACGTCCAGGTTGCTCAGAAGCACAGTGTTAGCAGCAAGGAGCCCTGAAGGACAGTGTGACAGGGTCCAGAATCCAGAGCCATGCTTCGAACAGTGCTCTGGACACATAAATGCTAAGCCTCATTCTCAGACCCACCCGAACATTTAGTGAGCTACATAAAACTCTTCAAAACTTACATTTCATCCTGAGCCAGGCAGTGCTGATCTCTCTCATTCTTAATATCAACCCTAATGGACATTGGCATATGTATAAGCAGAGGATTCACCACATCCACAGATGCCCAACAAAACCCAACTCTCTTGAGAATATCATGACTGAATTTTTTTCTTCAATTAAATTAAGTACAGATTAAAGATGATCACTCTCATCATTGGAGGATATTATTCAATCTGCTGAGGGCCTAAATAGAAAAATGCTAGATTGGAGAGGACACATCTGATCTTCTTCCCTTGAGTTCTTGGTTCTCAGGCTTTCACCTCAGGCAAAATAACACCACCAGCTTTCCTGGTTCTCTACTTTCAAATGAAATACAATGAGAATTCTTGGCCTCCAAAACCACACAAACCAACTGAGACAGTGCATATTGAATATGCAATCTGTTGGTTCTGCTTCTCTGAAGAACCCCATACAAAGAGGTTCCTTAGGACTTGTTGATTTCATAGTCAATTTTAAGCTTTTGGTTCTTGGTCACAGGGCTTATCCATCACCTTGCCATTTAATTTCTCCTTCCTTCTGTTTGTGGAGAAGACAATTCAATAGAGCCTACTAAAGTCCAGAACATCTGTTGGAGTTCCTGTCTTCTTGCTTATCTTAATCTAGGAGAAAAATAACATAAAAATAAGGTTTTTAAAGCATATATAAAGTACGTGATCTGGCATGCAATTAGTTGTTCCTTCTTTAAATCTGCAACCAGTTCTGAGCATTTTTCTCTTCATTTTATTTAACCTTTCCCTACCATCAGTAAAAAGCCAGCTGCATCACCAAATGCCACGCAAGAATGAAAATACACAAGGAAAGTTTGTTTAATGGTTTGTTTGTTTGTTCTAAGGCCCCAAGAGTTCAGCTAATAGAGAAAAGAAAGAGGAATTATGAGAGGAGCAGTTGTACACCAAGGTCTCCTCACTTCTACAAGTCAAAAGGGTGTCTTGACAGGAGAGCAATATCACCCCAACAGTTCCAGTTTGAAGCCCCAAGAGAAGCAAAGAGAGCTGCCTGTGTCTAAAGCTGGACTGACAGTTCCTCAGTCAAAATGTGACAGCCAGAAAAACTCTTGTATTCAGAGGCAAAAACAGTAAGACAGAAACAAAGCCCTAGGCCCCAGAATTTAAGGATCATGGGATCATGAGCTACACAGTACTTTGATGGCAGAGAATGTAAGGAAGCTGGGATGAATCAATAGTTTACAAATTCATAAGTGTACATTAAAATTCAGTCATTACCTCACCAGTAAGACATATTTGCAGTTAGTCCAACTTTCTACCTGCAGTCTCCATAAAATTTTGAACAAATTATACTACCAAACCCTTCAAAATAGGTGTGAATTAATCTTTCACAATTTCACATAGCTAATTTTTTAGACTATTAACATGTTCATCAGGGTAATCAATATGTAATATTGAAGAATAGTGAAAGAATTAAATTGGGTTATGCAGATGACCTGAAGACTTTAAGAACTGGCAATGAATGTGCTATTTCAAAAGAAATAAAGAAATGTCAGATTAATTAAAGGATTTTAAAGACCTTTGTTACCATCCAGCTGTCTGTCACTGGGTGCAGTTAGGTTTCTTAATGGCTTCAAATAGCCTCTGGCTTCTACATGGATCAACAGAAGGATCTCATTTATCACCTCCTAAACCAAACATAATTCATGCTTTCAGTCCCACACCCTCTGCTCTGACTCATCTGCTTGGACAAAGGACTTCTCCCCTCAAGCTATTGCATCCAGAGATCACTTCTGTATCACTGTGTCTCTCCACAATCAATCATATCGATAATGGGCCAGTCACTCCTCACCAGGAATTTTATGGTTCTGTTCAATGATTCTTCTTGGAGGCATCATGCCCATTCTAAAGTTGGTCAGGTGTCATTCATGGTCTGATTTTTAGAAGGCCCAGCAAACACTTTGATATGATGAAAGTGGCAACTTTTGTCCAAATACAGGGGTCACAAAAGAGGTATCAGCATGGGAGCCATTTGAACCTACACAGATCCATAGTCACACAGAGTCAGTTTCTGTTTTAATACATGCTTTTACTTTCTCCTCCCTTCTTTTTCTCCACACAGATACAGTCAGTTCATCCTATGCAGAAGGGATGCAGACTCTGTGAGGATAAGCAAGGTACTTGAAAGTACTCCATGTCTAACTGTGCTGAGGCTGTAGAGCTATACAGAAAGGGAACAGTGCTCAATATTATTCTGCCAGTTCTTACAAGCATGGCTATGAACAACTTCTTCAGATCTTCAAGTGTCAGTTCCTTTAATATGAAAATAATAATTTCCTTAGTAGTGAGAATTTTTGTAATATAAAGTAGCTTGGTAGGTGTCACAACTGAAGTATTTTTAATTCAAAACATTTATTTTTGTTGCAGTGTCATTATTAACAGCACATATTGTGGAGTTCCTTGTTCCCTTATATGATATTCTAAAAAGCTGATACTTATAGTGCCTGAAGTCTTGTTACTGTGCTAAGACAAACGAATAATTCAAGAAATATGCATGTGTGCAACATTGGACTCAAGCATCAGTAAGCCCAGATCTATAAAACTAAAAAATGAAATGACCATAAGTGATCAAAGTGATTCAATATAATTGCTGCTTTTACAATTAACAAAGAAATTACTCAATTTTAATGATCCATAAGGTTGCTTCACTCAACAAAGCTCAAAACAAACAGTGCAAGGCCACAGGGGACAGCGCAAGTTTTGATCACACCAAATGATTGATGTGGGTGGATGCATCAAAGGCTCCGAGCTAGTGTGATGGCTGCAGAGGCTGGAGAAAGCTCTAGCAGCTAACATTTAATACTTTTATAGTAAGATTATTTACTGGGTGATTAGCATAAAAAAGAGGAACTATTTCCAATAATTAAATACAAAAGATGTCTCTAAACCTCTAGTAATATATGCCCTAAATGCAAAAGGCACTCAAAAGCTTTGCAAAGTATTTTCAACACGATGGTGGAGTTAGTGCTAGCAGGGTTTTTCCTGACTCTTTAATGTATTTAGAACAAAGCAAATGAGTAATAGATTGACATCACTGCGAAACAAGAGTTTTAGCCTTGACAGGAGATGCAGATATGAAATCAATGAAGTCATATGCACAGTGCTAACTTAATTAGTTCTATTTTGAATTCAGAGTATGCATGAAATCAAGTGTTATACCTACACATGTTCGCTCTCCCACTGAAAACTCGTAGAAATACAGAAGCTCTAGTAGAACGCAGAGTCTCTATCTTTTCCTGTACAGCAGAACAAGGAAATCCTTAAAGAGTGACTGATTCCAGTTCTGGAGAAGAAAAGATTTAAGATGAATCCGGATAACTATATAAAAAGGGGAACAGAATATAGCAAAGTCTGGGATTTAATCAAAAAAACTCAGTAGCTAATAAATTAAAATGCATCACATCATTCATTCTGTGATTTTTCAGGTGCTGGGAATGCAGCTCAGTGGCACAGTGCTTGCCTACCATTCACGAAGCCTCAGATTCAATCCTTAGCACTACCAAAATAAAAATTTTAAAAAAAAAAATTCTTTTAAAGGGCAGAAAGCAAAAGAGGAGAAGAAAGACAGAGATTAAAAAACCCATCATTCACCTTGGGAAGATATAATTCATTGTTCATCATCTTGAAAAGTGGGTAATGAGGAAAGAAATTATTCATGTATCCACCTTTTCCTGTACCAACTATATCTCAAGGTAACTAAAAATGTCTGGAGAAGTGTCTCTTGACAATCACACTCAGGCTAATACATCTTAGAGATATAATTTACTATCATTATTTTGCAGTCCTTAATGAATTGATTTAGATGATTACTACATTTAGCGAAAGGAGCATTTGAGTTTCCCAATGAAATGTGTAAAAACTATGTCTGAGACAGTTCTGCCTAAGAAACTCATTGAAGCGTGGTCAACTTTCTAGACTTTCATGTCTCAAAAGCTACAAATGTTCTGCAATTCCAGAGCAAAACTCAGACTGTCTTGGGCTCTATGAATGATTTGATTTCTTCAAAAACTAAATTTGAAGAGGAGAAAAAAATGGATTAATTTTTTAAAGAAACATCAAAGATGTAAAAACGATGATGCATAGAATTTGTTTTGCTTTTGATTTAAACAAATGCTTTTAGGAGACAATAAGTGATATTTCCAAACACTATGGGATTTAGTAGCACTAGGCTACTTTTTTGTACAGTCATGAAGTTTGAAAAAAAGGAACTTTCAGTTTTAGGTATAAGTACTGAATAACTGCAGATGAACTAATTTGAATACTGGGATTTGCATAAAAATGAAATTGAGAAAGGTGAACATAGTTACAGATGAGACAAAACTGGCCCTGACTTGATAATTCCTGAATTTAGGTTAACAGACACATGGTATTTTAGTCATATATACGATATATTATACATATATTTTTATTTTTAATAATATTTTTAAAAATTGAATAATAAGCATGTATGTTTTAGATTTTTACTATAAGGCACTTAAAAGTATAATTTTAATATTGTTGGTTAGGGTCTATCACCACATCTATGGGCTCGTATTAGTACACAAATTAGACTTGACAGTGATTAAAGTAGCTTCTACTCAATCTGTTTTGTTCCTGGCACTTTAGGCAGCAGCAACCTTATGGATTAGCACATGGCTTTATGCCCAAGCTCTAAAACATGACACTAGAGCTAACAATAAAAATAATGACTAAGCACTGTCTATTTACCTTTAGTTAGATACTGAAAGCCTTTGAATTCAAGCATTAATCTAATTACACTTGGCTGTGATAGTCACTTAATTTTATAGCCTATTGACTTTGATAGTCATAAGAGATCATGGATTGTGGTGAGGAGACCTGACACACACAGAGATAAAGTGATTAGGGGACTGTCTGGTTATCATTCCATCTCAAGCTCTCTGCATAGTGTCTGGCACAAAGCAAGTCATGAAATTTTTGTTACCTTTAAAGCAGAGGAAAATGTATTGAAAGAAAAAGAGGGAAAGTGGGGGAGAAGGTGCGACAGAGTAAAATTGCACCATTTATTTGCTGCTATAATAATTCTGTTTGGAAAGAGTCACAAAACTTCAGTGGCACACACAACAAAGTTTCCAGCATCCAAGCACCTGGGGTTCTTTCCAGGTAAATCTGCAGAACCATGCTCCCTTCATTAGGTTAGCAGTAGAGCGTCTAGATATGTCTCAGAGTTAATTAACCTGACTACATCTCTTTTAGACTCCAATAAAAGCATCCTTATTGTAATGCCGCAGTGCGAGGCCAATGACCCATGCACTTTGCCAGCTTCCAGTTGGTGATATTTGCTGCATCCTGTTGGCAAGCACGCTGCATCTGCAGTCCTGGAACATTGCTCTACTAGAGGACAACGCAGAGGAATGCTAGAGCAGGGAAGAGCTGGGACCATTATCTTTTACTGTTAACCAAAAAGGAAATAAAAAGGTATTAAAGACACAGCAAGGCAATAAGACCTCTGAACATTCCTTTTCCCCCTCTGCTCTGCTCAACTTGGAAGCAAAGCCAACTGGAGTGATGGTGCCAATTAACTGAACTAACTTTTGGTTAGAGTTTCATGATCAGGTGAAATTTTTATGTCAACCACTCCCTAATTCATACTCACCGAACCATACCGTACTATGCTGTAAATATCCGTAAAGGATTGTTGTGTGCATTATGAAAGCTACACCTTTCTCATTTAGCTCATATTTTGATAAAACATTAGCTAGCCTCTAACTCCTGGTTCCTCTGTGGGAGTGGAGGACCCAGTCTGTGTGCATCTTTTCATCTCTATCCACACTCTGATGCCATCTCACATAGACTGAGTTTTCTAACTTCTGAGCATGGAAAGAGGAGCCGAGCAACGGCAGTCCCAGCTCCGTTTCTCTCTGTGTTCTATAGCCTGGCAGTGTGGAAACAATCTCACCTAATTCGGGGTTGAATATTAAGAAGCCCATTTATGTTCAGATGTAAGCCTCAAAAGCCACTGTATCTAAAATAAGTTTGTTTTCTATTTTCTGATTTTGATTCAGAAATTTATG
The DNA here is from genome assembly GCA_004027165.1 of Ctenomys sociabilis. Classification (NCBI taxonomy): domain Eukaryota; kingdom Metazoa; phylum Chordata; class Mammalia; order Rodentia; family Ctenomyidae; genus Ctenomys; species Ctenomys sociabilis. Next base: position 29,335 of record PVKA01018630.1, on the reverse strand, counting down.
GGAAATGCAATTAATTTATAACACTTGTCTCCAAAATACTTCCAGTAAGTCACATTTTATTATTCTCCAGTGATACATTATACTTGTTATTAAAATGTTGATAGTCATATTAATCAGTATAATAAGAAGGAAGTATACTATCTGTACTATATAAGCTGGGACTTCTTCAATTTCTTTTTTTCCATTGCAGTGGTGTATAGCCCAGCTCTCTGGAGACTGAGGCAGGAAGGTTACTACAAGTTCAAGGTCTGCTTGGGCTACATAGTGGGTAGAAGGCCAACCTGGACTAATAGCAAGACTAGGTCAGGAAAAAATCCTTCCCTTTTTTTTTATTCACAACAAAACTGTACTTCATTTACACTTTTATGAAGTTAGTAATGCATGACACCATATTGCCTAGCAGCTGATAGCTAACCTTAACCAGACAGGATGTTTATCTCAGGACTGAGGTAACTTGTTTGCCCAAGTCCCATCTACATACATTTGATCGATTTCCTTGCTTCGCAGCTCCCACATATCCCTCTTTTTCATTTTGTTTCTTCAGAGACGGATGTTCCACTATAGTTAGAGAAGCTGTATTTGAAGAGGTCTTTAAAGGACCTCTTCATACTTGAAACCAGTCTAAAGATTGTAGGTATTTGAAGTCTTCAAAATAACCCATTACAGTAGAATAGTCCATAATAGTAGTGGGTTATCAGCAGAACTGGCAATTGTCAGAAGTTGTTGACTTGAGCTTTTCACAGCTTCGCATGTTAATGTAGCTGTCTGTATCTTGTCCTCAGAATAACTACTACAAAGGTAACAATACGCAACACATGAATTACTAACCTGTTTTGAAACTGTTTCACTGCTATTTTATCTTTTTTCTCATTAAAATGAATAAAATTTTTGAAATAAATTTTAAAAAGTCATGCAACATGTGACTAAACGTGGCTTTTTAATATTCTCATATCATTAATTACGTGGCCTATTGACTTGTTAATATACAAAATGGACTACTTCCCTCATATTTCTCACTCAATGTCAAGTTTTGTTTGTAGAGCTTAATTCAAAGTCACTTTCAGATTGAAAATTTCAATAACTTGCTTTCCAATAACATGCTTCTTTTTATTTCCCAAATGATCTGCTCACTTCAGTTTTGTATAATGTATCTTATACAAGTATTTTCCCAAACCAGTTGTATAATACATATAAAAAATTCAAAGATGGCCAGCTGATCTTGCAAATAAAATTGCTCGATATATATAAAAAAAATTTAAAGTGGGATTGGCCTTGCCCAGTGCCTGAATTTAAACAGTGGTGGATTTCTGTGATAAACATTTTACTCTTGTTTGCTGAAATTTTATGTTTAAACTTCCTAAGTATCAAAAAATATTTCCATACATATCACAAGTGCCTTGTTTTAGGTAATGAAATGGTTGTACCTGGGCTCCGAGGTCGCTTACTCTCCTCACAAGCTGTAGAAGTTAAGCTGCCCAAGGTGACTCTGACCTTGCGTGTCTCCCCACCCCTGCAATGGCAGCGGCACATTTCCAGGCAGGCAAAGACACGGGCGGATAAGATCCTGCTTGTGTCATGCTTCAGAGACTATCTCCATAGAAATATGGAGTTCATTTCTTCTTGTACAAAAAGTATTTGGATAGGGTTTGCTACTGATTTAAAATTTAAATAAAATTTACTGATGAATGAGAGAATTTTGTTAGTCATGCGTGTATTGTTTCTTTCATATGACCTCCGTTTTCAAGTGAAAGACTCTTTCCTCTTCATAAGCTGATGGGTTCTGTGAAGGGAGAAAAAGCTATAACTTTGAAAGACAACCGTTTGCCTTGAGTGCTTATTTCAATATTTTTTGATGCAAAAGCTGAGATGCATCCAAAACAACTCTCCTGGTTTTACTTGTATCAGGCTTATCGTGTAGGAAATGTGCTAGGTGGTATTTAGTAGAAAGACTGTGGCCTTTCATGCAAACTTAAGCATGGCTTTTTATTTAATAACACAGAAACATGTGACTGTGTCTGATAAAAAGTAAAATCAAAGGTAATGTTATAGGTCTCTATGGCAGTACAACTTGGAGCAGTAAAATAAATGTATACAACACTTAAATTATATTATTTTCATATTACTTCATTTATCCTTGGAAATTGATGGATGCCTTTGATTAACTCCACTTCAGAAAACATGAGTCACAGCCTATTTTACTCTGTCTAAAACTGATTTTAAAGGCCACTCCAATATGCAAATAGCCTTTACACAGGTACTAGGGGTGCCTTCCATTGTCATCAAAATTAAAACCTTCATTTAGCACAAGGAAATAGACACATTTATTTCATTAGAAAAACAGCCCACCACTCTGCCTAGGAAGCCTTGAGCTCAGCAACAGTAACTGTGGGTTTAATGTTAACATTTGTTTTTGTTCGTAGAAAATCATATTTTCAGAGCAAAGATTTAACATTTTAATCAGTGATGTTTTCAGATTGTTTTCTTTTTCAATTCAGAGTTACTCCTCTGCTCACCTTGTTTTATAGATCACTTAATGTAAAACATAAACATAAATTTTAAAAGCTTTGCAAGACTCACCACATGACTTTATGTACAATTGGGTGAAACTATAAAACAAAGCTCACTTCTTCAAAAATATTTTATTACTTTTCACTTAGTCCCTGACCAAACATTAAGCACTATGTACCACTACAGGAGTAAGTATATTGGGAACCAAATAAAACTGAGCAGGAACACCTTACACATGTTTTAGGTTTCTGGCTAGACTATTGCAATAGGGTGAATACTGCAAACTTGCAACACATCACATCAAAAATTTTTGGTATCCTACTACATTAAAAAGTTTCTTTATGGTACTGTAGTGTATTTAACATACAACAGCATTTTTCTATAAGCTGTACCTAGCCTCTGTGAGCCTGAGGCAAGAGGATGGGAAACTTGAGCCCATCCTAGGCAACATAATAATTTAGTTAGACCCTGTTTGATAAGAAAAAAAATAATAAAAGGGCTAAGGATACAGCTCGGTGAAAAGGCTCTGGTTTCCATGCCAGTATCATCAAAGACAAACAAACATAAAACCTTATTGCTAGAATAGGTTGACAGCACCTGAATCTTCTGTGATTTGTAACCTTTTTGCTAATGGAGGGTCTCACCCCAGTGTCCTTGGCTGCTCCCTAATCCATCACAGTGGTGGTTGCAAGATGTTGGGGTGGGTAGTTGTAGCATTTGAAGGTAATTTCTTAAAACAAGACAACAACGCATCTCATTCCAGGACTAAGTTATCCTTTCCCAAAAGACTTCCCCAAAGCATGCAGTCCTGATGAATAGCACTTTTATCTAGAGTAAAGCCTCTTCCAATGTTAGAATCAAATCCCTCAAATATACCTGCTGGGTTACCAACTAAGTATATGTAATATTCTAAAGCATTGGCTATCATTTCAACATAGGACTTTCATCAGGAGCAGACATGTCTCAAGAAATTACACTCTGTGCAACCATAAGAAGCAAATTGTCCTCTGAGGTTCTCTCAGGAGACTGTGGCCATTTCATCACTTCTCCATGCTCCACAGTGGGCCAGTTCTCTTGCCATCTTCACATTGACAATGATCTCCTCCACTGATCTTTGAATGACAAAATGTCACTCATGGAGGTTGGAATCCACTTCTGAACTTTTATTAACACTGACGTCTTGACCTCATCCCATGAACCATGGGTGCTCTCAATGGCATTTGGAATGGTGAATCATTTTATGAAGATTTTTTATTTTATTTAGCCCAGATGAATCAGAGAATGACTGTCTATGAAAACTATACCTTTAAAAAATCTATTTTTTAAATGATAAGACTTAAGCAATAAAATTACTCCTTGCTTAGACTGTAGAATGTATGTTGTATTATCAGGCATGAGCACACGAATAACATTGTACCTCTCCATCAGAGTGCTGAGTAATCAGGAGCCTTGACAATAAGCTGTAATATTTGGAAAAGTATCTTTTTGTGTGTGTGCATGAGTTTTCAACAGCAGGATTAAAATACTTAGTAAGCCGTGTCATAAACAGGTGGCCTTTGGTACCCACCTACAGAGTACAGAGCCAGAACATGCAGCAAAATTCTTGAGGGCACTGGGACTTTCATAATGGTAAAAAGTGCACTGTCTTCAATTCTGTCACCAGCTGCATTTATCCCTGACAAGAGAGCCTGCTGGGCTTTGAAGTTTTGAAGCCAAGTATGACTTCTTTCCAGCTATAAAAGTTCAAATGGCATATCCTTCCAGTCTATGCACATTCATTCACACTGGGAATCTATCAGTGAGTGGAGCAGCTCATCTGTGGCCGTAGCTGGATCTTCTGGATCAACTGCAGCAGAACTCACACAGGCACTGGCCGCTTTCCCTGCACCTTTGTACTGTGGAGACCGTTCATTTCCTTAGAGCTCTGAGCCAGCATCTGCCACATTCAGGCTTTGCTTTTGCAGCCTTTTCTCCTCTCTCAGTCTTCACAGAGTGGAAGTGAATGAGAGTGTGAGTCTGAAATAGGCTTTGGTCTGAGTTAGCTGGTTACATCTTATTAGACAGATCACCAACAATTCCATATTGACGCAGGCATTTTGCTTCTTATCATTCTTGTAGTCACTGGACTAATCAGAATTTTTATTTCTTTCCAGATCTTTTCCTTTATACTCATAAGTTGGCAGTTGGACTCATGAGGTTTATTTTGGGGGCTATCTCAGCTTTCAGCATGCCTTTCTCACTAATCTTAACATTTCTAGGTATGATTTAAAGTGAGAAATGTACGGTTTCCTTTCCACTGAATACTTAGAGGCCACTTCAGGGTTAGTAAGCAGCCTACTTATTTTATATTGCTATATCTCAAGGCACATGAAGCCTGAGGAGAGGAGAGGCATGGAAGATTGCTTGGTCCATGAGTCAGTCATACCAGGCACATCAGTCAATTAAGTCCATTACCTTCTTTTGTTCACTATCTTTTTTGGGCCTGGTGGTAACCTCAAAGGTCACTGGGTAGAGGCCACCATAACAGATATAATAATGAAAGTCTTTGAAATCTGGATAAAATTACCAAAATGCAACACCAAGACAGTGTACATACGCTATTGGAAAAATGACTCCAAACAGACTTGCTCAAAGAAGAATTTCTACACATCTTCCATTGTAAATATATATATATATATTATCATGGCCAGCAAGATAGCTTAGCAACTAAGCGCTTGCTTAGGCAAGTGCAGAAATCCAGTTTAGATCCTCGGCACCACATGCTGCAGCTGCCCTGCCCCTGGGCCCACTGAGCTGGCCACCAAGACCCAGCATGGTGGTGGACACCTATAATCCCAGAGGAAGGCTGAAAACAGGAGGATCTCTACATAAAAAAAGAAAGAAATACAATATCTGTAAAATACAAGAAAATGAGGTACGCCTGTACTTAACCTTTGTATTATTTGGAGATATAGATCTGAGTACTATTATAATCTCAGTTTTGCAGATGCATGAGATGCATGTACTGATGCTTAATAATGTAAAGCAGTCTTCCTGAGCTACACATTTACAAAGTGGAAGTGGGCTGGCCAAATAGCTTAGCAGATTAAAGTGCCTGCTTAGACGGGTTCATCTGCTAGGGTTCGATCCCCATGAGCCGTGCCAGCCCTGCCCCCAGGGAATGCTGAGACAGCAATTGAGGCTGGGCATGATGGCATGTGCCTGTAATCTCAGCTTTTTGGGAGGCTGAGCATGGGCAGATCACTACGAGACTGATGTAGGTAATGAGACACTGTAGACCCTGTCCTAAAATAAAAAATAAAAAAAAGGGCAGAGAATGAATCTGAATGCAGTTTTTGAGATTACATCAGAAACATCTCTTTATTTTACTTGGTGGTTTTTTTGTTTATTTCCTCCCCTGGACTCCAGTCTCCCTAAACTGTGACACTGTGTCTATACATTTTTTAACTTCTGCACATGCTTTCCACAATTATTTTGTTTGGACCAACTAAGGGTGGTCTTCCCTGAAAACATAAGTTAAAACACTATTTTTCCTAATGGATCTCTCTTAGAGACCCTGTTTAAAATACTTATTTCATTGCACCCTACTCTAACATTTAATTTTAGATCCTACTTGCTTTCTTCATTCTGTTAATGCTCATCTGATCTATGTATATTTCAAAAATATTCTATCGGCTTTCTTCCTCTGCTGAGATATAAGCTAGAAGAATAAAGTGTTTTGTCTGCTTTATTACAGTTGAGGCAAAATAATATTTGACATGGAGGAGATACTTAATAAACATTTCTTGAATTAATTAATAAAAAATCTATTATTAGAATGCAAAATAGACATCTTAGACAAATCAGCCTGACAGCTACTGAACAAACTCTGACATGTAGCTTTGTAGCTAAGACAGCATGGTACAAAACAGGAGAGTAAGTAATGACTTTGAGAAACATTTATGTGACCAGTGTGGGCCTTTCTTACTGAACAGATAAACATCACCCACATATCTTTTACACGTAACTTCAAATGGATCTAAAGCATCTTAAAGTTAGGAAATCATAAAGTTCAAGGTCTCCCCCTCTTGTCCCTTTAATGAGAGGACAGAATTAGGATTTGAATTGGTTAAATGATATTGGAAATATACATCAGTTCATAATTTCCCTCATATGACGCTCTTCTTTGTTATACAGAAGCAAATAGATTTATAACACATCACTATAAAATTTGAAAGGTAAATTTAAATAGGAAGCTTTAATAACTTGAAGATACACCACAGTAAATGGCAAACAAATGGCTTTTTCTGATTCGATCTTCTGTAATACTAGCCATTAAACATCTCTCTAATCCAAATACCAATATGCTGCATATAGAATAGCAAAGTTTAACCTTGAGTAGCAATCTTACTGGATAATGAGAAAATAAAACAATAAGCTATGCAATACAAGTAAACTCCATATCATGAGTTAGATGAGCTTATGACTTTTATAGTTGTAGTATTCACATTAGATGTTAAAAATCGATCTTTCAAGCTAGCTTAGCATAAGGTTTTTTTCTCCTTTGAATGCTACAAAGGGAAAACACTTATTTTAGCACAATTGCAAATGAAACAAAAAGGTCATTTAAAGATACAAATTTGATACAAAGTAGAAACACTAACTTTTAAGAATTTCCTCTTGCTCATGAAATTCAACTTAAATGAGTGGCCAAAACAGCATGCTATTTCACTTCTCCATGTTGGACATTAAATAAAAAGTCACAAAAATGGCAAATATTTCTCCACAAAATACTCCTAGATAAAACTGAACATTCCATTTCTATATCCACATCTTAAGAAAATGACGAATAAATAAATCAACAATTGACAGTGAAAGATGACATTAACTGGGTGACATTTGATGCACTTTTCGCAATTTTATGAAACCTGAAAAAATTAGTGCTATGAATCCCATGGAGATTACTAAATTGGACAGATTAGCTATAAAACCAGTTAAGGGAAGCAACTGACTTGTCTGTTCATCCATCTCTTCCACATTTCTGCATGGATATCTAATTGTTATCCACAAATTCACAAGTTCCAAACCCAACATCCACTTTAGCCCCACCTAACTTGTAACTCCATCTTGGCAAATGTCATGTCCTTGTTCCTTGTTCCAGACAAAGTCTCTGGAGCCATCTCTAAGCCTCCTTTGCTCCTGTACTTCATGCACAATCCACCAAGAAAATATAAAAGCTTCTAAATCTAGCATTTCTTACTTACTTCTACTGCTACTATCCTGGTCCTAGCTAGCATCTAATTAGAGGTTACTGAAATCATCTCACTGAAATCTCAGTGTTTACACTTTTCCCTCAAATCTGTATTCCACAGAGTTAACTCATAGCAACTTTTAGAATCTAAGTTCCATAATTGAAGCCCTGCACTAAAAGCCCCTAATTGCTTTCTATCTTACTCAGAATAGAAGTTTCAGTTTCCTGTGGACAGGGTACACCGTCTCTGACCTCACCGGCTGCATATTCCGCTTGTATCTCCAGGTTATGTTTCCCCTACTGGCTGCCTTGCTGTGCTTTAGATAGAGAAAGCTTGACACTTTAATTCTTTGGCTTCTGAAATTTCTTCTGTACTAAATGTTCTTGTCCCAAGATCAATATCAGCCAGGCTTCCTTTAAATCCTCATATACAACCCTCATATTGTACTATTGGAATAGTACAATATTCCAATCCTGACTCTTCCTACCTCCTTTACACTGTTACATTTACCTGCATACCACTGATCACCATCGGATATATAGCACATGTCACCTCCTACTTGGACCAAAGGAGCAATATTATTTTGTGCAGGGTTTGTTTCCCGGCACCTATAACAAGACTTGGGTCATTTGTAAGGTTTCTAAGAACTGGTAAACAGATGCTCAGTGAATGTTTATGGAGAAGATTAAGGTTACTAACTTTTTTCTTAAGGCATGCTAAATCAAAACAATAGGAAATTCAGTGGGAGTCTGCACAGTGCTTTGTTACTGATGACTGTATCTTTCCAAATCAGTTCCCTTGGTTTTATTATCTATTTCTCTCTTGCCTTGGCCACTTGTCACATATCTGCTGATAGGAGTTTTTTAGTAATCTTCTAGAAATTCTATAGTAAACTGGTTGCAAATAATAGCCACCCCAACATGCATATAATTAAAGTAATAAGTACTGTAACCTTAGATCCAAAGGGGCCCTTAACTCTCTTCTAGGATTGGAAAATATAATACACAGCAATGCATAACTCTTACTGCTAAGGGAGGTAAGTGTACCTTCATCCCCAGATGGTTGCAAGAAGCAACTTGGAAGTCTTAAACTCTTGGTAGAGAAGTCAAGTAGGGTGCAGCTTACTTCAGTCATAGCCGGGTGAAGCCTCCTTTGAAAGTAGGCTGTTCACTGTTAAGGGACCAGTGGTGATAGCAATGTGCAGGGTAACAAAATGTGTTTTGCAGCAGAGCTCAGTCATCTTTCCTCGTAAAGGAACACATAGTAAGTATTTCAGGCTTATTGATCATGTACTCTATCTGCCATATTTTAGTTTTTTCAAACAACCTTTGAAAAATGTAAAAACTATTCCAATTTCATGGCAGCATAAAAATAGGCTACGTACTAGATTTGTCCCATTGACCCTAATTTATCAGCTTCTGCCTCAGCGTTTACCATCATTTTGTAACAAGTGAAATACATCAAGTCTAAGAGTTCTAGAACCAAGGGGAAGAAAGTCTTATAGGAATGAAATATTTCTTAAGGGAAGCAAAAATTCACAAACCAGCAAGCAATCTTGCCTATGAGCAATTCATAGTCCGGAGGACAAATGGAAAGTGTAAGTGGAGACCACAGTAGGTTACACAGAATGTTCTCTGAAATGGTCTTAGAAAGGAACTGAGTGAAGTTCTGGCAGGTGAGTATGGATTTGGTATACAGTAGACTTCACTTTAGGAAAATGAAGACGTTTTATCCAAGGTCTAAATCTCATCTATATCTTTGTGAAAAGAACAGCACCAGCAGCTTATCTTGAGAGGAGCTCATATCAAGAGCTGGCCAGGTATGTAGCTACCATTTCCCTAGAGTTGTATGTTCATCAGTGCTGCTGTACAGTGCCACCCTTCCATGTGTAGTAGATGTATGTGGAGAACAACAGCCCTCTAGAATACTCAAGCTTGAAAAAAAATAAAAATAAACAATAAAAAAATACAGTTCTGGAGCTTGGATTCCAGTCAGGGACTGCAGGACACAGGCCAGGGCTCAGAGGGCTGAAATGTCCATGAGGGTATAAGCAAAAGACTCCTATTCTTCACTGAACCATAGACTGAGGCAAGAGATGGAGGAAGAGGAGTGCAGGGCAAGGGGAGGGAGGTGTAAGAAGTGAACAAGAGCACTGAAAAAAGCAATCACATGCAGAGGAGGCTTCTTAAGAAGTGAACTAGGGCCGGCCAATTAGCTCAGCAGATTAAAGCACCAGCAAGGGCTGGGGAGATATCTCAGTAGAATAAGCATTTTCCTGGCAAGTGCAAGGGCCTGAGTTCAATCCCCAGTTCTTCAAAAAAAAAAAAAAAAATCACCTTCAAGCAGTAGCCAGGGGTTCTATTCCCAGGCCTGCCATGCCATCCTCACCTCCAGGACCCACTGAGACAGCAATCAAGACTGGCATGGTGATGCATGCCTGTAATCCCAGCACTTGGGAGACTGTTAACAGGCAGATCACTAAGAGTATGATCTAGAAGTGAGACCCTGAACACCCTGTAGACCCTTACCATGACCAAGCCACAACTCATTGCCAATAATGCAAGGGAGAGTCAAACAGCAACTCCACTTTACCTAGTTTTATTTTCCCCCAGTGGATGGCATAGGGCCAGGGTTCAGAGGGCCGAAATGTCCATGAGGGTGTAAGCAAAAGACTCTTATTCTTCACTGAACTATAGACTGAGGCAAGGAATGGAGGAAGAGAGGCACAGGACAAGGGGAGGGAGGTGTAAGAAGAATTAAGACTTGTCATGTATCTGTACTTCTTACTCACCAGAGTGTATGCATGGTATTCTGTACATAAGAACAAATAAAAATAGAAGAATTGATTGTGAACTCATGAAAATTACTTGGCATATAATTAAAATGTGACAGTCACACAAGATTTAAAAATTGGCATGGAATCAGCTAAGATCCCTTCTCTAGGAGAAGGTCCCACATGCGCAGCAGGGCAAGGCCTCCAGACCTGCATACCTACAGGAATGTGGTGATGCCAGGAGGCAGGTGCCCTGCGTGGGCCATGTCACCTTGAAGATGTGTGGGGAGGGCGCTCCTTCTGCTCACTGCTCTCCCCTGCAGACAGACAGACAGACAGACAGACAGACAGACACAGACACACACACACACACACACACACACACACACACACACACCTGTCAGCCAAAGCTTGTGATTGTCCTGGAGTAGGACTCCTATCTAGAAATGCAATATGATGTGTACCTGGGAAAACTTCACTTCAGGGTGAGGTACTTGAGCTGGCACCCAGAGCACAAGAGAATAGAGGCCATGCAGCATTGTGAGACTAGCATTCTGGCCACAGCAGGCAAACTGTGAAATAAGGCTCTCCCAGGGACCCAGGGAAGGCCCAACACCTGGGACCTGTCAGCAAGCAGAGGCTGAGCTAGGGAGATAGCTCGGCAGTCTAAATGCTTACGGTGCTGCTCAGAATCCCAGGTACACTGGGCCTGCCACTGAAATACAGGTTATGTGTGCCTGTAGTCCCAGCACTGGTGAGGCTGAAACAGGAAGATTGGTATGTGTCTGAGCTATACAGTGAGACCCTGTACCAAATAAATAATAAATAAATAAATAAAGGCAGAGGCTGTTTGAGCAGAGATCTCACCTCCAGGGCCTCGCTGTGCTGCAGGCACTGTTCTGGGTGGAGGTGAGAAATATTGCCAACAATAAAACACAGCATCTTCCACACCCACATCCTGTCCAGACTCAGGTAAAGGCCTTGTGGCTGTAAGAGGCAATGGGAACAAGCACTTATGGAGGTCCTGGTATCAGAGACAATGACAGGAGCATCGCAATGTTGAATCCTCAAAGCAGCCTTGTGGATGGAATTTTGCAATAGGTGGTTTTATCTATCAAGCACATTGGTCTCACAGAGGTTAAGGACATCAAGCACAGCTTGAGCAGCCCTACACTAAATGACTGCAAAGAAAAATCTTCAGATTTAGAGTTCTTCCCATCTTGGTATAGTGGCATAGGCATACTGAGTTGTCTTAAGGAGAGGACCGAAGTCTAAACATGAAATTGATTTATGCTTCACATAAGCCTTATTCCATGCCCTGAAGGCAATTTTAAACAGTATATATAATAATTTTGTGCATGAAAGAAAACATCAGAGTGCTCTGTTCTGTTGTCGTTAGTGATCCAAATTTTCAGATTTGGAGGCATTTATGATTTCCGAGTTTCGGGTTAAGGTTGTTCTTCCTTACACAGTCTCCTGATAACTGAGACTGCAGCCTGTGTTCTTGCTCCTAGACGGTAAGTGACTGAGCCCGTCACTTTGTGCTTAGGCTAAAGGTAAAGAAGTCCCCATGGAAGCAGCTGCTGAAGAGGTCGACAAGCAGGCCAGGGCTGCAGCAAAGCCCCCCCCACCAGCCCACCATGGCCGTGGCCCTCTGGCTTGAGCACCCAGGGCATACAGCTCATGTGCCAGGACTCAGCTTTATGTCCACATGGTTTCAAAAAAAAAAAAGCATTCTAGCTTACAACTTAAATAGGACATACTCCATTTGAAAATTTGATGGCTGATTAAAAGAAAGATGCAATAAGACACTGCAGAATAAGCAAAGCCTGAAAACCAAAGAGCTCAGAGAAATTAGCTGGGTTCAGAAATGAAATGCTGCATCTTCCTTGGAGATTTGTTACATCTTCTTTTCAACCTTCGTTCTGTTTTGCTAAGATTATTAATGTGTCTAAATACAGCAAAAAGAAGTATGTGTCTCCATATTTCTGTTTTTGAAATGAGAAAAGTATATGCTTAAAGGAATGAGAACAATAATAGCTATAATCTTTTTCCGGTCTGAGTATTTCCCCCCTTGCACCAAACAGCTCCCAGGGCTCAGATGCAATGTGTCTGTTGTCACCTGCTTTTGGTATTGTGCTCCCTTGCTTCCACACCACTGTCCCACTCTACAAAAAGAATGGTTAATATTCCAAGGCGGAATCATCCGACTGCTGCTTTAGAATGTCATTCTGAGCAGGGCGTTTTAATGTAGCAGTGCAATGTGACTGGAGTGGAGATCTGGGCTAATGCCTGCTGTCTTTCACTTCCAATTTAGACAGTAGATTAAGAATGATTTGCTCTTTTTCTACACAACAGAGACCTTTTGAGATGGAATATTTAAGCCAATTTGGTAGCTGAAGTTGCTGGGCCCAAATCCCTGAGGGTAAACATTACAGTGACTGTTGAGAAATACCTCTCCAGTTCTTACAAATGACTGTTTTCCATTTGTAGCTCTGATAGGAATACCAAAGGCAAGCTCAGCCCAGTCCTATACTTCACCACCTGACCCATTCATACCAGGACAGTGTTTCCCTAGCAAAGGAAACAAAGCGAGGATGTCTCTCCATTCCCTCCCTCTGCTATTTTTCTCTTTATTGACTGATGCATCAATGATTCCTCTGGCTTTCCTAAAAGCATGCTATACACTCTTGGTCACAATTGTCTTTAATGGCTGTGTCACCTCACCCTTAGTCTGTCTTTGGTTCAGTTCAGTGCTATATAAACTATCAGGTACTTCTACCATTGGGGGATTCACCCTTCTTTCATATTGAGTTTCTCACATTGCTTTCAATGGGGTAAAGTAATATAAACTGAACTTTATTTACAAGGCAAATTGTAAAGTGGACATATTTTGAAGCATAAAATCGTAAGGGAAAAAAATCCATTTTTATTCTAGCTTTTCATATGTAGATTGATTTTCCACTATTGCAGAGCTATCCTAACTGTGCAAAACACAATCAATTTTTGCTATATTTTGTTTCTTTTGAAGGTGCACGAGTGAATAGTACCCTTAAAATAAATGACTGACTTTAAATAAATCAAAGCATATACAGTTGCTGCAAAGATCTGTGATGTTTCAGTTATTATAACCACAATTCATTCAGTGGCTAAGTCACTTATATTTTAAATCTAAAATCCTCTAGTAGCCTCAAGTTTCAGCACATCTCCACTACAGAAGAGCCTTCAAACAAAAAATATTGACTGTTTAAAATAGCAGAAAAGAGAGCACATTAGAGAAACTACTCTAAGGAAATTATAATGAAGGAGAAAAGCTGGCTCCATACAATGTTTAAGACCAGGATGATCTCTTTTAAGCTTTTCCAACTTGATCAGTGGAAAGTGAGAATGTTTGGCTGAACTTGAATACAAAAGATGGAGTGAGGAAAACAAGTGAAATAATGCCTCATATTTGCATTCCATCCCAATTTCCCTTTTGGAGCATATTTAATAGATTGTGGTAATCAAATCATACATGTACCAGAGGCAAGTAAGTATCACAATAGTTTCCAAATTTTTTACGTGTTAACTGTCTAGAATGACTCACCTTAAAGAACTAAATATAGATTAAAGCTTTCCTACAAGAGGAAATTGGGATGTTCTTAAGAATAGATGACAATGTTTTCAATTGCTTCTTATTTGTTGAAAACAGTAGATGATATTACACCCTTTAACTCAAGCACACAATCAAATGTACATCCCTCACTCCACCTCCTCTGTCATGGAAGCATCAGTGATGTCACATACAGAAAAGCTCACAGGAAAACAGCTGGATGCCTCTGCCAGGGACACTCTCCTTGTTGACTTCTCCTTCAGTCACAGAAAAGCTGGTGGCTCTGCACTTTTTCATCTGTTCCTTGTGATGAAAGCAGTCACAGTAACTGAATAATTAGAATGCACTCTGTGCCCATAAACACAGGAGTGGATAAAGAAAGCGTTATTTAAATATACCGTGGGGTACTATTTAGCCATAAAAATGACAAATCTGAGTCCTCTGTAGAAAAATGTGTATGTCTTAAGATTATACTGTTAGTAAATCAGGCACAGGTTAAGTTTCACATGATTTCTCTTATATGAGAATCCCAAGATGTAAATTATTTAAGTAACAGAATAAAGGAGAGATGGTAGGAAATACAGGAAGCAAACTGTTTGGAGTTGGTGTAAAGAATGGAAGGGCAGTCAGTCCAGAGGAGGCTAGAGAAGATATAGAATATATATATATATATATATATATATATATATGTAAGTTCTCCATGATGAATGCATTTACTATGTATCACAAAAAATACTAATAAAAATTTTTTAAAAGCTATTCAGACCAACAATTTCTGAAGCTCCAAAGCACCACACTTAAAGAGATTTTCTTTAAAAAATGTATAGACAAGAGCCAGCAAGCTCTTGTCTTTGGCAAGCTCAGGGACCAGTGTTCAATCTCTGGTCCCACATACCACTCTGGTCCCATCCCCAGGTAGCACTGAGCAGGTGACTGAATCTGGGTGTGGTGGTGCATGCCTGTAACCCCAGTGCTGGGGAAGCTAAAAACAGGAGGCTCACTAAGAGTCCAACCTGTGTAATGAGAATTATGTATTTGGTACATTTATGTACCAAATACATAAATGAAAAAAAAGTATAGACAAAAATTCATGTCAATATTTATAGCATATTATACATTTCAACACTTCAGGGTATATAAAAGTCTCTACACTGACCAAGCTGCAAATCTCTTCACATCTACATCTTCTCCTCCCTTCCTCCGCACTAGGTGACTGAAGTCCTGAAGGTGCATGCATCAGGGCCTAAGAAATTTGTGTGCATATACGAGTGTGTGGCAAACTATTTACATGGTGTGTGGGAGGAAGCTAGGGATTTTGTTGCCCAATAAAGAGCAAGGATAGCACAGGAATGGGAATTGAAAATAATAAACATTAAGAGCTTCCACAGCTGACATTTAAAATGTTTACACACCACAAAATTTCCATTAACATAAACTGTGTTTTTATAAAGCAGTAAGACACAACATAAAACAACACAGATACACAAATAATCTCTATTTCCCATATCTTAAGAAATGGCCCTAGATGACCTCTAAGATTCTATAGGAAAATTTTACTTAGCCTTAATGCTTGAGAAGTGTAGATATTGGTGGGGTTCAGAAAACACACAAAGCAGGAGAAAATTTCATCCAGATTGAAACTAATTTGTTCCACAGAACATTGTATCTCGGTGTCTTAATGGCATCATCCATCCCTGTAAAATATCTGTGTATATTAAAATATTAAACTCTGATAATATGTTTAGTTTTTTCTTAGTTCTCAACAAAATGCATTAGTGTAGTGCAGACTCCTTGATTTCTCTAATCATGTTTGCTAATCTGCAAAATTCAGTAATTTGCCTTGAATCTCCCAGTCATTAGTGTCAATTAGGGAGGCTCTCCCTCAGCCAGATGGTGCTGAGGGAACAGAACTAGAGCGAGTGCAAATAAAGCATGTTTTCCAAAAACTTCCTACACATCGCTTTAAACAAAAACTGTGATTTTTAGAGAAAAAAAAATCATAGGATTGGAGAAGATGGCACTTATACTTGTGGTTCATCCTAAACCCAGGGTTATTTCAATAAAAAAATAAAATCCACCAGTGATAATCTCATGGGCTGAGCATTAAGAGGCCTTGTAGCAATGGTCTCCTCTTGTCCACTAGACAAAAGTGGCAGTCAGTGCAGGCAGTAAGACACAACATAAAACAACACAGATACACAAATAATCTCTATTTCCCAAATCTTAAGAATCTTAAGATACTGGACCAGTATCTTAAGGTTACTGGTCCAGTATTACTCTGTGTTCAATTCAGAAACCTATAACACAAATGAAGAATTAGCAAATCTTTATTTCATCCTGTTGATTTGGGATTTGCTTCCTAAGCCAGCAAGAAAATAAATTAAAATAGTCCTGGCCTTTACTAAGACTGTCAACTCATTACTTGTAAAACCTACATGTAGAAGTCAACTACCATTGACCAAATACATCTAGGTTACTTCTGGGTGCACCACACCCTGTCAGTGAGAAATAATGGGTGAACAGGAGATTAGGAGATTGAGTGAGGCGGCCTGCCCTCCTGGCCGCGGAGCTTCGGCAACTTTTCATGACTCCCCAGCTTAGGGTCTCCAAAAGAAAAGCAGGAGACAATGACCTGTGGGTAAAGTCTATTTGGGAAATGCCCCAGGAAGTGTAAGGACCGGAGTGAGGAACTGGGACAGGGAAGGATATTGTAAAAAGTGTCCTTGAGTTCATCGCCACGGTGCCATGAGCAGCTAGAATTCCATGTGCTCGCGGGAGACTCCACCAGGGAGCTGCAAATCCGTCCCTCCCATGGGCTGTGGTCTGTCGTTGGTTGAGGTCTGCTCTTGGAAGTGTTAACAACTAAAATTTCCAAACTGCCTCCCAAAAAAGCTGAGAAAAACAGAAGCTAGGGAGTTGCAGTGAGAATCTATTTGTCCATACAGGCAGTGAGGCAGAGGACGCTGGGTAAGCATTCATGGTAACATGTCCCCTCACATAACTGCAGACCTCCACTTTTCCCACTACTGTCTGAGAGAAATAACATAGACCCTAATTATAGAAAAACAAACCAATACAAATTTACTGATATTTTGAGACAAATTACCTCAACAGGTACAAATCTGCATTCAGGCAGAGATAGAAGCCTCTTTACATACAAAACCTTAAGTTCACATTTTCTCAATTTATTTCCTATGAAAACCAATTGATATTCAATTATTTCCCCAATGTTGCATAACTGTATCTGTTAATCTGAGCAAAAGATTTGATGATAAAAATAAAGAGCATAACAACCATTGTTAATTAGCGATTCCTGTTTGGAAAATCTGTAACATAGGCACTGTTGTATGTCACCCTGTTTCTATTTTTGTTTTTGCTTCTGTTTTTAGTCTTCAAAATAATGAATAAATAAATAAATAATTTTTAAAAAATAAGAGAATAAAGGAAAGCAAAGTAATTGAAGCAACGAAAATGATTAAGTACAAAAATATCAAAATAGTCCAAACAGCTTTTTGGGTCTTTTTTTTTTAAAGGTCATTCAATTTTGTCTGGGTAGCCAGCTCTTACAAGAAGGTTGCTGCCATGGATTTGCCCAATATCTGCTGCACTTTTTAATTTTTTCTGCCTCCTAAACCTTCACTTCATTTTTAGGGCTCATTATCCCAACTGGCTTTAATACGACATATTTTGTTAGCTTTCAAAAGTAAGAAGTTAGCTGTACCTTGGCACATAACTGACTCTAGAACTTTCTGTCCTCATCAAAATTGTTTACCAGAACAGCATCTGTAATAACTTGATCTTTTTCCCAGCATTATCTCACACATGTTCATACTTTACCTTCCTATTGAGAAAGCATAGAGTTCTCAGTATGAAATGACTTATTGCTATGGTTTGAAGGTGGAAGATGCACAAAGTAGGAAGTTTTGGATGGAAGAAATAATCCAAGAATGTTTCTTTGTACACAATTAGACTTGAAGTCCACAGGCCCAGATGGCCCCAGCAAGCTGTGCCTCAGCCCACATAGGACTCCTGATGGGCTACAGAATGTAGTCAAATGTTCCCCCAGAAACACACATTTTGGGGGCATTTATTCAAGTACAAACAGAAAGAACAACCACAGGAAAGCTTATTAGTGTGGTTACTCATGGATACAACAGCTATTGCCAGAGACAAAGCACATGGTGGAACCTGAAGTCTGACTCAAATTGTGTCACTGAGGTAAGACTCACTCCATTTGCTAATTAGCCTCAAAGTTGCTTCTACAAAAGTTCACGTTTAAGATCTTCTGGTCACTATCCATTAGTCATCCACTAGTGCTTTTCTCTTTCTTACTGTCTTTTTCTCTTGTGCAGTTCTCAATTTAAAACTTCATTTTACAGATCAGGAAAAAACAAAACAAAATTAAGTGTTAAAAATGTTAGTCACATTTTCCCAGGATACATCAGCTAGTGGCAGGGCAGGTTGCTCACACAAGACTAATTCCAGGAGTAACTCTAAGGATGAGCTGGCAGTGACAGCACTGCAGTGGCTGGACTGACCAAAGGCAAGGATTGTCATGGAAGTAATTAGAAATTAAACAGAGAAGTCATGAACCCTAGGAAGAAAAGAAGAGGAAACATACGAAAATAATGGAAATGTAAAGGAAAAGTTAGTGAGTTGTAACAGTATTTTGCATTTACACGGTAGTATCTTTTGCCCCAATCTCATAAATCCATTTTATATATGCAAATTATGCAACATTCATTCAAGAGTGTTTTTCAGTACTTACTAAACCCCAGATAGTATTCCAGATATTGCAGATACCAAAGTAAAGCCCTAGCTGTCACAGACTTTTTCCATCACAAATGGTCAGCAAAACAGCAAGCATGTAAATAAAGAGTATGTTAAGTAACAAAGAACAAATCATGAAGGAAAACTGACTTATTACATTAATGTTCAAAGTTCATTGGTCTAGTTCTAGTTTAAGTATCTAATTCAAGTATCTAGTTCATTGCTGAATTTGTGAACTGAATGCTATTCAGCTAGGCAGGCCTCCCTGAACAGACACCATGTGAATGTAACCCCATCATTATTGTTTTTCCAAATACTGTTACAAGATGACAGAAAGAAAAGAGGACATTCTCATTTTCCTAAGAGGAAGTAAAATCCCATTTCAATAAAGTGACTTCCCTACTTGTGTCATTATGAAATACGAGATAAAACAGGGAACTCTAGAGATTCAATTAACTGCTAGCAATAATTGTGTTCATTTGTTGTTTTTTGTATCTGCTATCTCATTTGCCTGTTTACTAGATGGGGCTTACATTATCATCTCATTTTTTCAAATTAATGAACAAACTGAGGAAAAGAATTATTAGAAAACTTACTCCAAAGTCAGAGGAGAAAAGATCTCAGCCCATCTGTGCTCTACCTATACAGTCTGGCACCTTCCAGTGAACAGTCAGGGTTCCAGTAAGTATTGATTCCACATTCTCCTGTGGTAATTTAAAGTAGTGGATATATTTCTACAAGTGTCACCCACCATCCACTTAGTCTTCTTTTAAAAAGCAGAGTCATATTTCAAAGGAACATATGAACAAATTTCTTACTAGTTTATCATGTTTATCACTCATGAAAATATATTGATTTCTTTCTTGTGTCTTAGGTTTTTAGAAATCACGTGTACAAATCCAATGAAGACAGTCATGTTTAATAAATGCATAAAATCTCAGAGTGTTCACAGGCACCTTGACATATGTTCTTGAGCTCAGAGGAGTCCATATACCTCCAAATTAAGATTTTTGTTTTGGGTAAGTAATAACTTACTTACTGATGAACAGCTCCCATAAAAACACACAAATAAGCCAAACTTCCTAACTATATGTTATCGGTTTTCAAATGAGCACAAGGTTCATCAAGAGATGAATGAAATGGAATAGCAAGTGTACACAATCAAGGACGATGTTGCATAAGGTGTGAATTGGCTTAGATTTGTGTGCTTGCATCCTCAGACACAATGTTTAATGTATTTGAACTCGGTGTCCTCACCAATGAAATTGGGAAATAATCTCTATGTCAAATGCCAAGGATGCTGTCCGTTACTCTGCAAATGCTCCACCCCTGATCCCTATTTGGTCTACTGTAATCATCACCACGGTGTTAAGACACCAAGTGGGTATTTCATCAATGGATTATTATGCTGTGATAGGGTACAATTTTGAAAAATAGTTTGTGGTTGAGATGAGATGTTATCGCTGAACAGAAATAAATTGGTCAGAAAAAGAAACGTTAGAAAATGTACCTGTGCATATTGCACAAGGTATTTTATACAAACAGAATGCTATTTAATTTAAATAAAGTATAAGTAAACACAAAAATAGCATCTGATAATTTGGAATCTTGTGTAATAGATTGCAAGCTTGTTCTGTGAGCAAAACACAGAATTTACACATGAAATTTTAATCAGACACATTCAATATTAGCAGGATTATGTTTCCACATTTTGGAAACACCAAATACTGGCCAAAGAGACTTGCAGAGAGAGAAGAGTGCCACATAATATCTCCCCCTGCATCTGGGTATAAGCAACATCTTATACTAAGCAACATCTGAACAACGGTAACGTTGGCTGTTCACTGCTCTCATTGATACGATGTATTTATTTACAAGAAAAATCAGGCCACCTAGTTTGTGCTAAAGCACTTTGAGCCTGTTTGGTGAACTAGACGTAAAGTTTCCATTCAAATGAACATAAGTTTCAGCATAAGTGAAACAACCTGTTGGCCAGAATGAGCCTTATATTATCACAGTGAAGGAAAAGAAGTGCATCGGTACAGATAGTCATCCTAACTGAATGCTCAGTGCTTGTAAAAATAATCCCATATAATCCCATACAGGTTCCAGTCCCTGTCTTTCCATCAGAACCAGCATATGGTAGAGATTGTGAATTATCCACTCACATGTTCATTCTCTCCTTACTTGATGAAAGAACCCAAACTGTAGCTGGGAAAGCATCTTTCTAGCCCTTTGAAAACCAGATATGACTGTTCAATATTTAGTTGATGAGACATAAGAGAATTATATTATGAGACTTCTGAAAATTCTTCAAGAGAAAGACATGAGTTTTGCCTGCCATTGAATTTCTCTACTGCTTGGGACAAAAATTGGTTCAGAGAATTTGTACAGCCATTCTGATTGGTTGAGATAGTGGAATTTTAAGGAAATTAGGTAAGCAAAATACACACCATCTAAAAATCTAAAGTATGTGAAGCAAAATAAATAAATAAATAAAATACGTGAATCATCTTCACTAATCTAGCTTCCTATGTCAAGATGTGAAAGTGCTAAACATCTATCTTTTGGTTCGCTACAAATTCCAACTCTTGTTTTCATGAATAAGTCTTTTTAAACAAATTTTATTCCCTCAAACTTAGCCCCTGGCTTTCACACTATTAACATTCTTTCATTGACTTAGCAAACTTCTAGAACAGTCTACTGTGTACTAGCTACTGGGCTAAGTGCCAGTGATTGATCAGGGAAGATAACAGATGTGATTCTGGAGTTCAAAGTCTAGCAAAGGAGACAAACATTAAACTAATAAGTACATAATTAAAATATAATGTAAAAATAGAAATCTGATTATGAAAGTTAAATAAAATAATGCCTGCAAGCAGGCACAAGTGCTGGGAGTTCAATCCCCAGCCCTGTGGTGCCAACCTGCCCCTCCCACACCCCGCCAGGGGGTGTACTGAGATAGAAATTAAGACTGGGCGTGGTAGCACACACCTGTAATCCCAGCTCTTGGGAGACTGTAAACAGGTGAATCACTAGGAGTCTGATCTAGTAGTAAGATCCTGAACACCCTGTAGATCCTTCCCTAAAATACAAGAAATAAAAATAAAAACTAAAATAAAACAAGGTCTTCATTTGGACTGAGGATCAAAACAGGATTCTCCAGAAGAGGCATTAGTTGAAATTAAAGTATACACCAAGTTGTTGGGAAGAGAGTTGGAGAACTTGTGAAGATAACATCAGCCAGAAAACAGCTTAATTCGTTTTAGGAAATGTAGGAAAGCTGACATGGCTGGGGGCTCAATGATGAAGAAAGGAGAGACAAGATGCTACCCCCAAGTGAACCCTGCACTGTGAAATGTCCTGTGACATCACCAACATCCACTCTTACTCCTCCGTCTCTGCTAATGTCTGATCATCACTGTGCATCTTTCCTAGTCCCTCCAGGTGTTTTCATTCTGCATCTTCTTTAGCTCTAACCCATGTCTACTTCAAGATTAAAGTGTCCCTCTCTGTCGGAATAATGTAATAGACTCCCACATTGACACAAGCTTAGGAAACTCATTGGAGTTACCTCAGCCCTCTGATTCTTTTCCCATGAAGCACACTCACTCCCAGAATTCATTTCACTGATCCTTTTCTGAGAGGATGCCACCCTCCCTGGTTCCACACCAAAAAATATCTATTTTGCAGTATAGTTCACTACACTTCACTGCACTGCCAAGCTCTCGGAGGGTCCTGTGCATCTTTTATTTGCCTACTTCTCCTAGGTTTCTGAACTGGAAGAGTCCGTCCTACATCCTTTTTCTGGAGCTCTGACTCACCTGTTTCCTGTTTGATTCTTTACTGCCAGGCCACTCTGACCCCTCAGTAAAGAATAGACACATTCTCCATGTTTGTCCTTTTAACTGCATAGTTAAGAACACACACTACATTTCAATAGGCTGAGGCTTCTCAGCCTTTGCTTGATGCCTGACTCTCACATGTCACAAATATCAGCTCACAGGCTACCTTCCCATGAAGATAACAAGTCAACTGAGACATTCAAAAGGCAGAACTTGGGAGGTGTTGCTGTTTCCTGAGGGGCTGTCCCCTGAGGTAATACTTGACTCTGAGGGAGTAGGGAATTACCCTGGGAATGGAGAGATAAGAACTAAGGAAATGGCTAATTTTATGAAAGTTCAAATTTTAATTCTACCACTAATCTTCATTTTAAAAAACAATCATTCTACTTACATTATAACTTATTCATTCTGTGTCTGTCCATGACTTGAGAAAGATAATCTTTTGATCTACTCATCAGGTCTGCAGCTTGTGATATAGACAACCTGGATTTAAGTCTGCATTCTACCACTTACCAGCTAAGAGGCTGTTGGCATTTTAATTAGCCTTCATAAGCTTCAGTTTTTACTTGTGATATTAATTGTACCAAAATTCAAAGGACTGCAGGAAGATTAAATTACATAATCCATGTTAAGCACTTGTAATTGTACCTAGAAATGGAACTTGAAAGAACTAAAAACCAGTTAGTTTCAATTATTATTGGAAAAAAATCTATTCCTTGAGTTTCTGAACAAACAAAACCATATTGATTGTGTAATCCAACATTGTCAGTCTGTAGACTAGGAAGATCTGCCACTGGACTCCCCTGGCCGCAGTACTTGGGTATCTTGCTCTGTCTACTACAGCATACTAATGCTTCCCTTAGTCAAGTGGTTATAAAGCCTGCTTCTATTTGAGTGATTATATTTCTTAAGCCATCACCTAAAACTGAACTAAAGAATGTCTTTAATATTGAACCTTGACAGTGAAAAATTATAAGTAGTCTAGGCCGTAGTTTGGAACAATTCAAATCCTTGAACTGTCTCCTTTCTCTCTATGTGTAAGGAAGATGCACTTGAGCAATAGTCTGAAAAATAAATAAATAATACTTTTATTTTAACCTGGGCTTTGGAATTAATATCATACTTTCTGTTTTTTGTTTGTTTTTTGTTTGGGTTTTTCTTGTGGTACCAGGGATTGAACTCAAGACCCTGCTCTTGCCAGGCAAGCAGTTATTCTACTGAGCTATCTCCCCAGGTCTACACTTTCTGTTTTTAATGAAAATCTATTTAAATTCAATTTGTTACTTGTAGCAACCTATGAACTATCTGAACTTTAAAAACATTTGCCTTTGGATAAAAATATAAGGATTAATAAGTATGCTCTTGATTGATGTTCTACCTTATTACAGAATGGGATGCACAATTAGGATCTATACTTATAGTGTATAGAAAAAGGTTATGTCAATCATTTGTATGAATCATAATGTTAATGTATATGATAATTACTTATTTAATAGTCGAATATAAAATTTGAATTATTAAAAAATGATAGTAACTTTTTCTTTCACTATGTACATTGTTTCTTTCAGATGGAATATATTACATTGTACATACATGCTTATGAAAATAATTCCTTAACAGGTAAAATTTGATAATTCAGAAAAAAAGGATTTATTTGAATGAGTAAAAGTGCTAAAATAAAAGACAATATGTAGGGGCTGGGGATATAGATCAACTGGGAAGTGCAAAGTCCTGAGTTCAATGGTCCTGAGTTCGATCCCTGGTACTGCAAAAAAGAAAAAAGAAAAACACATCTGGAACCAAGTGCACAAGTATGGTGTCTTCAATAAGAGCAGTCATCTGTGCTTTGTAGCAAAAGGAAAGGTAGAACACAAAGACACATGCACACGTGTGTGTTGTGTGATTGCTGTGTGTCTTTGGTACATCTAGTGGCAAGAAGATAGAGATGCTTCCCCTCATTGCTTAAATATTTTCAATGAAGAAAAAAGCAAACCACCAGCTGCTGATTCCACTTTGACTCCGTGGGAGTGAATCAACTGGGAAATCTCAAAGGATGGCCAAGAGGCGCTGAGAACACTGCTGAAATTTAGACTTCGCCACAGAAATGTGCCCGTAACACACAGAAGGAAAAGAAATAATGGCAGCCAGGCTTTTAGTATTAAAATGTAAAAAGTTAGTAAAAGTGACTTCTACATTTTCATGTAATATTAAAGGAAACAATGGGTGCAGAACACCAGTCTTACAAAGACTCTCAGTTGTGAGTTGATGACATGTTTGAGAAAAATGGGGACAGAAAAGTAATCTACTAAGTAGCTCAGACAGCTGACAGAGATAGGAAGTGGCAGGAAAGCAAAGCCAAGAAATATAGACAAATGTCTCTAGACATATACTAGGGCCATAAAAATAAAATTGATGTTTGGAATGGTTGGCAGCAAGTGAAGATCTCAATGTAATTGATACCTGTGACATGCTCACTCAATTTCAGAAGGAGAATATCAAAACAGGCGTTTTTTAGGGGAAAGATGAAAATTGTGGATCTGACCGTGTAAAGAAGATGTTGCAAAAATAAAGTATACTAAGATAAGAGTGACTATTCAGGAGCTCCTGGGAACTGCTTATCCTGTAGATACTGCCACTGAACTACATACACCCACCCCCCAAACCAAAAAAAAAAAAAAATTAAATACATATAAATCTGAAGTCACTAGAGCCACTTTATGGCAGTAAATTCATGCTCAAGAATGACAAGTAATTAACAAAGATTATGGCTGGTTTATTTTGGGCCTTATTTACAAGATTTTATAAAGAATGTCAGTCTTGAGAAAACTTCTCAGGCAAGTGAGAAATAAAAGAGAATAGATGGGCTGGTTGCTTTAAATTATTTGATGAACCAGACATAAGTACAGTATAAAAACTGAATCTGCAGACAATATATGAGAAAGCCATAAGAATAAATTGTATAAGTCATGATTAATGTACAAGGCCATGATTATACAAATAGCTACTTTCAGAGAACCAGAAATGGCTTGCCATGTTGTGCCCTAACTCTCAGGAAGTTTCCAGAAAATTCAATAGAGCATATGCAATTAAATTAGTCTTACTTCCATGACAGGAAAGTTAAAGGCATAATACTATTTTCAGAAATGCAGTCCATTGAGATCAAGACAACATTAGTTCTCACTAATCTACTAGAATTCTTTGGGAAGGACAAATAAATGACCAAACGAGGAGGAACTGGTGCATAATTGTTTTTGACAGGAGAAATTTTCAAGATGTTATTAAGCTTCTATAATAGAATCAGATTTTGTTAGCAAGGCAAGCAATGAAGTGCTTTTTAAAAACAAGCTCTGTAATGTGTGCAGTTGATCCCAGATCTCTAAGTCATGCACCTAACCTTCAATCCATCCCAAATGCCAAAGAAAATTTTCAGTATGTTATAAAAAATCTCATTATTTACATAAAAATGTCACTAGATTCCAACTCCATTTCCCCCAAAATAGTGAGAAATAACTACAGATACATCCTGCAACTGGGTCTAATGATTTCTTGTGCTGCCTTTGCTTGAGAATGTGAGGAAACAAGCAAATGAATAATTTGAAAATACATGAGCTCAAGTGGAAAGAAGACCCTAGAGCAGGCCCCACTGAAGGTCCTCCAGAGTATCCTGGGCAGAGGAGCACCACAGCGCTCCAGCAAGGGGATGGTGTCGGGCCTTGAGGGCAAAGACAGAGTGCGCCCCCATGGAGGGAGGAGGAAAGCAACCTAGAAGCCTATGCACCCTGCCGGGCACTGGGGTTGAGGAAAACTGGCAGAGACATAAAACACCCTCTAGGCCTTAGTCTTTCAAACAAAAATTTCCTCCATACAGTCTTCTGGAAAGACTCACCCAGATTCTGGCTTTCTTCCAAACAGTCCCAGTCAAAAAATATAAATAAATATAAACAAAACAAAATAGGCAAATGTACTAAATACATACTGAAAAAAACTTTTAAAATACTACAGTAAGTATATTAGTTAACAAAAAAAAAATTTTAAAGAGTAAACAGTGCAGGGGCTGGGGAGATGGCTCAGGAGAATAAGCGCTTCCCTGCAAGTGCAAGGGCCTGAGTTCAATCCCTGGTTCTACCAAAAAAAAAGAAACTGCAGATCAACATCTGTGATCCATGTTTCAGAAACAATGTGTAAGGTAGTCGGTTTAGGGCTGGTTTGGGGCATGATGAGTTTCGAACATCCAGGACACAACTGAAGGAGGCACTGGATGGGCTGCCCTGGAAATGAAGCCGGGGTTCCAGCTGTTTGTGGTCATGCTCACGTGTAATCTTCTCAGCTGAACAGGGCCTGGACCCACTGAAGAAGAGAACACCTCAAGAGTGAAGTATTGATACTTCTAAGATTCAGTTCTGATAAAACTGTGACCGCCTTCACACCTGCTCCTCTCGCTCTCAGAGGGGCACCAGCAGCCTCATTGTGCTGTCCAGTGCAGAACCTCACAGGCAAGAAACTAAGAGAAGCTCCAGCCCCACGCCCAGCAAGGAGCTGAATCCTAGTGCCAGTCGTGGACCATCTTCCCTCCTTCCTTCAGCTGAGCCTTTAGGACCCGCTGTCAGGCCTACAGCTGGACTGTGGGCCTGTGAAAGACCCTGGGCCACACAACATACTGAGCTGAGCCCGAACTCTTAACCTGTGTGCTATAAAGTAATAAATGTTTGTTGCTAACAGTAGTTTAGCAAACAAAAGGGTGTTTTTTGTAATACAGTCATAGATAACTAATATAACACAATAACTGGATGGATCTTGGAATAGATCTTATTCAATAGGCATTATAGAGCTATCAGTAAGTGATCTTTGAAATTTTAGTTAAGAAGAGGTAATGCAAGGGCTGGCCAGAGAGCTCAGCAGACTGAAGCTCTTTCTTAGGCAGACATGGAGCCCGGGGTTCAGTCCCTGGAGGGCCGCTCCGGCCCTCCCCTACAGCACACTGAGAGAGCGACTGAGAGTAGAAGTGGTGTCACGCGCCTATAATTCCAGCACTTGGGAGGCTGACAACAGGAAGATCACTATGAGTCCGATCTGTGTAGTGAGACCCTGCAGACTTTGTACTAAATAAATTTTTAAAATTAGGTAATTCAGAAAAAATCTAAAACTTGATACAGAATCTAATAAAAGCACTGCTAGATGGTTAAGACCAAGATCATGTACAGGGTTACAGGATAAATACTGAGGGGATTTGACTGACCTTGCCAGATACAAAAGTTACATTTCTTGTTATGTAGGTCTTGCTTTATCTTGGTCTTAACCATCTAGCAGAATTATTATTTTTAAAACTTCCTTTATCTGTCTAGGATTTATTTATTTTATTTATTTTCAACCCCAAATGTGCATACATGCTGATAAAAAAAAGAAAAAATAATATATATTATATAATATTATATATTATATATTTCAAATATATAATTTGAGATAAAAGGTAATGCTGAATGCCTAAATGTTTGTTCCAAAATTTAAATTTCCTTCATTTGTTATCAATCCTGGATCATAAAACACAAAGACATGATGGCAACATTCCTAAATAATTGGAACCATAAAGGCAACTAAGTGGACAGGTCATAAATAGCAGGTGATCAGTTTAAAAATAGTATCCCACGTGGTCAGAAGGATGACATGAAATTCCAGTGAACAAAATAGAGTTCTAGATCACATACTAACATTTTATGAAACTTGATAAAGCTAAACTAAAGCCCAGTTGTTATTAACCTACCTTTTGCTCTCTGATTTTAGGAGTATCTTTAAATGACTAGAAAATAAACAGAAAGAACAATACACAAAGCAACGGTTAAATTCAATTGCCCTTAGCCCAGCATCCTATAATTTCCACACACTACTCCCGTTAGCTCTCCCTTTGCTGGCTAACCCATGACCTCCCCGGTGTGCCAGTTTCCTTGGTCTGTATCTTCACATCGACACACCACCACCATCCTCTTTGTTCTGTGAACCAAGATGCTGAGATTCAAGGACTGCAGAGAAGAGACTCTGCCTTTTCTTCCTTCTGTTTGGCTGCAGTCAGTGTGGAGTCAGAGCAAAGAGACCCGAAGAGACCGAGCTGCCTAGTGCTGCTTCAGGCTGCCTACTGCCGCCTCGGGCTGCCTCGGCCTGGAGAGCAGTTGCTTCGGGCTGGCTTCTTCCACTACACACACCTTTCTGGAGCTTCACATTCACTCCTGTTCTTCTTTCTTGCTTTCTGTCAATGTTGTGTACGCACAATTTCTTTAAATTGTCCCTTAATTAAATTTGTATTTCATTTGAAGATATCTGTTTTCTACTGGGATCCTGACTAATAACACATTATATAACTTACGTATGTATATGAAATTGCCCCAAGAGCCAATGGCCTGTTAACTTAATGAATGAATGCATTTGATATAGTCACATCTAATTTTATTATAAAGAGACAGAAATATGAGTGAGTCCACATGGATGACACAGACAAAGGAACTACAGAATAATGTACAGGACTACAAGATAAACCCTGAGAAGACTTCAATGACCACATAGGAAATATAAAGTTCATGTGTTGGTATATAAGTTTTGATCTACCTAGGTCTTAACCATCCAGCAG
>PVKA01018629.1:0-43484 GCA_004027165.1 Ctenomys sociabilis | reverse complement strand
GACTGTGTTGGATTGTGGTGTCGAGTTCAAGCACCTAAGGTAGTTGAATGTCAACGGAGTGCCCACTTTTGACAGGTGTAGACAAAGGAAGGGTTGTAGAAAGAAAAAATCATGATGTGTGTGTATAGACAGTACAGTTGGGATAGATAACGCTGTGCTTCTACATAATTCTATGATAGGCAAGATCTGCACTAATGGTTGTTGGACAGGATATTATGTCGGCTTTTAGTGCTATGGTCATCCACTAGGTAAATAATTATTCAATCTTTGATATAATTCAGCTATAAAAAAACCTGTAAATATAATATCATGTATGCACCTTGTACAATACCAAAACGTTATGAAAACAGTTTGCAATGTATTATTTCATCGACTCTGTATGGTTATGGTATTTTGAAACTGTCTGATTGACATTTGTATTTCAATAAAATAAAAATAAATGAAAAAAAAAAAAAAAGAAAACGACCCAAGTATAGACTGTATTTAGTAGAAAGTGAGGTCTCGAATCTCCTCAGCCATCTGTGTATCCAGGGTTCTCCCTCAGCCTCCAGGGGCTCCTCTTTGGTGGTCATCTGGCAGAGTGCCAAGGACACATCTTGTATTCTCCCTCTAGGAAACCCCGGCCAAGTCACCTAGGAGCAGGAAGGCGTCACTGCTCCCTGTGCTGTCAGAATGGAGTGCAATGAATGGCACCCAGTTCTGGAGACACAGAGATGTGGGCTACAGTTCCAGTTCAGGCCTTGGTTTCCATGTTAGGAGCCAAGAAGTCCTGTCTCTCAGAAGCTCAAAGAGAAGGCCTGGCTCACAGAGGATGCTGTACTCGGAGAAACTACAGAGGAAAATCTGCATATCCCAGCAATGGCCTATTTCTGGCTTTCAGGATGGACCTCCATTCTCCTTCTTTCCTTTTAGCTGAAAGACAAAACCCCACAGTGACCAACCCTTCTTGGGGAAAGGTGAATGTTCTGCTGGCTGACATCAGGCTACCTGGAGACCCTGTATGGTTTTGGTGGGGTTGCCACTCACTGTATTCTCTGTTCCCCCACTGAAGGAGAGGACAGGTGGCCTAAGCCGGTCCAGTCAGTCTGTCCTTCCTCATCACGTGCTGCTTATAGAAAAGACAGCAGGGATTTCTTCCCAGAATCCCAGGCTCAACCTCTTTTCTGACAGCGCCACGCACACCACCCTCTCTGTCCTTTACCTCTGAGCACCAACCACTTCCTGGCATCTCCTTTCAGCTCCCTTTTCACAACAGGATTAGCGCAGTGTCGTGACTGGCAAAGAATCTGATGATACAGGATGGAAATTTCCCTACATGGATTAGAATCTTCCCTACCATATGATATAATATGACTTCATGCAACTAATTAATTCACCTTGAAAAATAAGAGTCAGTAGCTTTCATAGGGTATTAAATCTACTAGCATAGATTCACTCTCTTTGAGCCAAGAAAGTGTTAAGTTGGTGATGATGGAACTTCTAGAGCTTTTAAGGATACAAACGCAGGTTCCTGCAGCACCTGTGCCATAGGATCACCACCCTGTCTTAGGGCATCTGGCCTGACATCCTCATGTAAGACTGGAGAAACCTGAGGCCAGAGAGGAGCGTGCTTTGGTCATTGTTTCTCAGCCATTTGGTGGCAGACCTATGTTTGGAATTAAGACACTGACATTGAGCGTAGTATTGTCTGCTTCTTGCAATCCTTGTCTTTTGCTGTGGACTCACTGCTTTGAACTCAGCCCATGCCAGGCCGTGTTCATAGCTTTTATTCTTAGGAGAGTGAACAAGTTTCTTTCTTACATCTGTGGCCTTGATCAGATGTTGGCATTTCAGGTTGTTGGTTAAGAGAGGGGATGGGAACCAGCATGAGACAATAGGACTGACTCTAGAAGCCCAGGTTGGCCACATGAGGAACAGACCCTAACTCCACCAAAGCAAGGCCTTTGCAAGACAGAGCTGACATTTTGATTTTCTTCTTCACTGTGTATTTTCTGACCATAAGGAATAACTTCTCTGCCCTAGAAAGGTAGAAGCGTTCCACTGCTGAAATAGCAGAAGGTGGGAGAAATCTTCTTACTACTCGAATAAACAGAACAGTTCACCTTTCTCTTTACACATTTCATTGAATTCTGAAGTAAAGCAAAGCAACACCATCAAGAGCCATAAAGGAAACCATAGTCCTAGTGCCAGCAGCAAGAAAGGAGAGAGAAAGTAGTGCAGGTGGGCTTTGACTTATTGAACTGAAATATAGATTTCAGGTGGCATGTTTTTAACTAAGGAAAAGGAACACAAACTCTTGTTGGTCCAGTGTCACCCAAGCTCTACAGCTGCTCATGGAAGAAGTCGTCTCACTCTATGGATGTCAGTTTGAGGGCCAGAAAGGTGAGGCCATTTGTCCAAGGTGCTCAACTAGGAAACTGTTCCTTACCCAGAGTGATTTAAACTTCAGACCTGCATTCATTACACATACAGCCTCTTAGGGACAAAAAATGTGTCACTAACCTGTTTTTGCAATCTACATCACACTGCTTCCTTTCTTCTGCATAGCGAAATAGGGATGGAGACTCAGCTTTACAAATTCAATCATTCCATTTCTTTCTCCCATGAACCAACCATTACCAAGTGCTCATGAAGGTTCTGTTAAATTCACAGCCCAAGAAAAATGTATCTTTGTGATTAATATGTGTTAAAATGAGGAGTGACATGGTAATAAAATGGAAAGGTTTGGGGGCCTTTGGGGAAATCCAGCTGACTGCAGGCTGTGGTTCCAGTAATGAGGCTGCTATTCTGTGGTCACAGAGGTAATGTTTCCCGATGCAGGCAGAATGATTAACAAGGTGAAAATACCTGCTAAAGGGAGGAGGGGTACAGAGGGAGACAGCCAGTTGGAAAATGGCAAAGGATAGAAGGCGCTTGCTTTGCCTGCTACATATCTGGGAGAACTGTTGGGTAAGTGCAAAGATCAGGAGTAGTGTGTGTGTGTGTGTGTGTGTGTTTTTTTCCTGCTGTCTTTTGTTCTCACACTAATTCATAGAGTGGTGTGTGTGTGTGTGTGTGTGTGTGTGTGAGAGAGAGAGAGAGAGAGAGAGAGAGAGAGAGAGAGAGAGAGAGAGAGAGAGAGAGAGAGCAGGAAGGATGTGAGATGAAAGGTGAAAGAAGTTGGCTTTAGTTGATCTATTTTAAAGATCTTCCAGAATTTAGGTCAGACTACCCATTATTCTCTTTACCTGTGGGACTGGCCTGCCTGCCAAGTGGCATGATAGCAGCTATGGGATCTTGGGGTGCCACTGGGGGAGGGTACTCTGGCTGTGTATGGTGAGGGGACCTGGAAATACACAAACCCTGTTTCCCCGTTATTCCTCTTTCCATAAGCTTCCTGAAGAATATATATATTAAATTCACACCATTGTTACTAGTGTTTGGGTTTCAACCTCAAAGCAGGGGTCAACTGGACCAGGTGTTTTTTTTTTCTGTTGAGGCAATGGGCAGTCTAGGGGAAAAGAGAAGGGGAGCACTGGATCTTTTCTCCCCAAATTTAGTGTGATACAAAAAAAAAAGGTGCAGAAGGAAGGATAGATAGAAAGATGGTATCTGGCCCCACCATTGACACAAACTATTCCAGGCTAGAGAATAGTCAGATGTGACTCTTCTCTTTTTATTTTATTTTATTGAAGTACAAATATCAATGAGACAGTTTCAAGACACCTTGACAAGATGGATTCGATAAATTAATACATTGCAAACTGTTTTCATAATGTTTTGGTATCATAGAAGGTGCATGCATGATATTATACTTACAGACATTGTTAGAGCAGATGTCTCAAGATGTGACTCTTCTTTACTTTTTGTGTTTTTGAGACAAGGTTGGGCTATGCAGCTCAGGCTGGCCTTGAGCTCACTTTGAAGTGCAAGCTGATGTCAAACTAGCAATCATCCTCCTGCCCCAGCCTTCTGAGAGCTGGGGTTAAAGGTGCACACGATCACTCCCAGCTCAGATTTGACTCTTATACTAGAATTAGACTAATCATCCAAAAAGTGTGAAGATGGTTATGGGGAGTCCCTGTGAAGTTGTACAGAGCTCTGTGTCCCTTGAGAATACCACCTTTAGAGAAAGTGTTTTCTTGGCTCTGACAAACCAAAGCCTGACTCCTCTGTGTAAGTACATAGCAGGACAAGGCCTAGGTACTGGGGGTCCATCTATCCAAATTTTCTTTTTTTAATTTTTAAAGGTAATGATAAAAACAATAAAACTAACATAGAATTCCAAAACAAGATGGTAGGAAATTATCAATGGTTATTATATTGCGTATTGTTATCTTCAAAGTAGTTGCTCAGATAAGGTTTGTAAGAT
This sequence comes from Ctenomys sociabilis, assembly GCA_004027165.1. Classification (NCBI taxonomy): domain Eukaryota; kingdom Metazoa; phylum Chordata; class Mammalia; order Rodentia; family Ctenomyidae; genus Ctenomys; species Ctenomys sociabilis. The sequence goes on along the minus strand of PVKA01018629.1, from coordinate 39,133 downwards.
TGATCAAATGGTGTCAGAACTAACTGCTCCTTTCAATGAACTAAGAGAAATTTTTAGTATAATTATCTTAGCTAGCTTTCTTTCTTTTTTTTTTGTGGTACCAGTGATCGAACTCAGGACCTTGTGCTTGCCAGACAAGCAGTTATTCCACTGAGCTATCTCTCTAGCCCCTATCTTAGTTACCTTGTATACATATATTCCTTCCTTCTTTTCCTCATCCTAGTTGGTACTTCCCTTTGAACAGTTTCTTTCCCTTTCACAGTATCTACTGTACCTTTTGGATTTTCTTTACTCTTTGAGGTTCTTACACATGTGGGTCTGGTTTATTTCAGTATGAGTACGGCCTCTAGTTGCATCCATTTATCTATAAAAACCTCAAGTTTATCTTTCTTTATAGCCGAGTAGTAATCTACTGTATAAAAATACCACACCTTTTTCATCCATTCCTCAGTTGATGGGCATTTAGATTATTACCAAGATGTAGCTATGACAAATTGAGCTGCTATAAGCATGGATGTGCATATACTGCTTAGGTCTGATGTTTTAACTTCTGGGAAGATATCCAGAAGGGAAATAGCTGGGCCAAGTGGAACCTCCAATCTTAGCTTTCTGAGGAATCTCCACACTCATTTCCACAATAGTTGTACCAGTCTACACTCCCACCAGTGGTGGAGAATGGTTCCATTTTCCCCACAGCCCCTTCAGAACTTGCTATTGGTTAATGTTTTATTATAATAAAGATTTATTTTTCATTTTTAAAGGAGAATAAAAACAAAAGCATTAGAAACAATACTGAATTTCACTAAACAAAATGATAGGGATTAAACAATGGTTATTATATTGCATATTGTCTTTAGATTATTCAGATTACCAGATATAAGCATGGAAATTTAGTCAAATTTGTGAAAAAATAGAGAAAAAATTAAGCATTAACTGTTCCTTTCATAGACCAACAGAAATCAGCTGTAAAATTATCTGAGGTATCCTATTTAAATACATATATTTTTCATTTTCTCTTCCTTTGTTCTTTTGTCCTTACCCTCATCCCAGTTAGCCATTCTTTCTGGGGTGAAATGAAACCTCAGTGTTGTTTTAGTTTGCATTTCTTAGATGACCAAAGATATTGAACATTTTTTTCATACATTTGTTTACCATTTGCATTTCTTCATCTGAGAATAGTGCATTCATCTGAGATGTCCGTTTTTGGCTTGGGTCTTTGAAATTTGGGGGTCTGAGGTAGGCAGAGAGTTTATGAGCAAAAAGCAAACTTCATGGGAAATACTTCAAAGAATTAACAACTGGGATCTCATCTTATTAAAGTTTTTGTACATCAAAAGAAATTACCTACAGAGTGAATAGAAAACTCAGAAATTGGGAAGGAAATTTAGCCAACTGTCCCTCAGACAAAGGAGTTCTATTCAGAACACACAAAGAATTAAAAAGGATATCTACTTCATCTTGAGAGGTAGACAGAAACTGTGAGCCTCAGCGAGACCAAAAGGGAAATGTTACTGCACTCTGTCATCTTCTCCTCCCCACACCATGCTTCTTCATAGTGTTTTGCTCTAATTAGGTCTTGGATACAAGCAGTGTTTCCCTCCAATACTTAATTTTATATTTGCTGTCGGAATGATTTTCTTTAAGCACAACTTTTCATGATAATTCTAAATGCTCAAAACTATCACATAGGTCTCAACCCAGAATAGGAATGAGCAACCTATGTCCCCTGTTGTTTTGTAAATAAAGTTTTATTGCAGCACATCTGCACTCATTTTGTTGTTGTTGTTGTTATTGTTCGGGGAATTGAATGCATGTGTGACCTCATGCTTGCCAGGCAGGTGCTGTCCTACTGAGCTGTATCCCTGGCTACTCATTCAATTATGTATTGCCTACAGCAATTTATATATATATATATATATATATATATATATATATATATATATATATATATATATATATATATATATATATATATTATCATGGCATGTTTTTAAATTAAAAACTCCCTCACCATATTAGCTAAATATGGTGTCACACTCCTACAATTCTAGTATCCGGGAGGTTGAGACAGAAAGATCACAGTTTCTAGCCCAGCCTAGACAATTTAGTGACACCCTGCCTCAAAATTAAAATTAAATAAATAAATAAAAATAAAAGCTAGGGATATAGTCTGTTGTAAAGACCTAGTTCCAATTCCCAATACTCCCTCCATACCCTCCAAGTCTTTCATCTATTGGGCTGCCGTACCATGATCTTTACCTATCTGTGTGCTGTTTTGTATAAATTATGCATAAAGAAATCATCCTCTATATTAATTTATTTGCAGTAGCACTAAAGCACTAAATTATTACTAAAAAATATTAAAATGATAATCTTCTATAGAAAAATGCATAAGGCATTTTTGAAGAAATCAAATGATAAAAATAGCATGTATATGAACATACATATGTTATGTGCAGTATGTTGTATATATCTAAAATATTTAGGGTTGTGTGTTTGTAATTTGTCATATCTTCATAAGTCTTGAAACAAAGTAGCATATATTTTCTTTTTTCGGAACCGGGGATTGAACTCAGGTCCTTATGCTTGCCAGGGAAGCGCTTATTCTACTGAGCTATCTCCCAGCCCCAGAAGCATATATTTTTTTCAAAATCACCTTGCCAGTCTTCTCACTCTGTGTTTCTCAGATGCAGTCTTGTAAGTTCTTAAGCTATCTCAAGAGAGCTTCCTGCCTGACTTTCCAGGTAGCTGGATAATCCTGGTATCTTAGGCGCCATATAAAACATATGGCCTGATTTTTAGTTTGCATTAAAATATGATGAATTTTCATATGAGATTACATAGAAGTTGTAGGTCTGTCTGCGAAGAACTGACATATTTATAATATGCCAATATGTCTGATCCATGAACATACATCTCTAATTAGATTTTTTTATGTTTTCTTTTTTTTAACCAATGATTTTTAACAGTTTTTAGTGTGGAGGTAAAATCTTTATTGATATTTTGTGTTGTAGCATTTATTTCTATAATCTTGGATGTTTCTAATGCTATTGTAGAAGTTAGACTTTAAAATATGGCTTTCTAATTTCTAATGCTATTAATATATGGAATACAGCCAACTCTTTGCAGGTTGATTTAAATATCTACTGACTTTGCTTAATTTGTTTACTAATTTACAACTTTACCTGAAGATTCTTTTGGATATTGTATATAGCCAACAGCCCTATTTCTTTTCTCCCTCTCTCCTTATTCCTTTTGCTTTCTTTCCATCTTTGCTACCCAGCCAGAACAGACCCAGTGCTGCATGTAAGTGGTGATGCTGTGTCGCTAGTTTCTCTGCCTTGGGTGTGTGTTATTTAACCTAACAGAATTTTTCCCATTGATTTGATCTTCAGTATACCTGAATAAAAGGAATTAATGGGCCAGTAAATGTTTGCAAAAGCCCTTCATGGGCTTTATGTCAAAGAATTATCTGTAGATCTCTGTAAATCTCCTTTAGAATTCTTTATCTCTATATGCAGAATTAAAATTACTTATTAGATTTGCTAGGTTCAATGAATATAAAGCTTTATATTGGACATATAAGACATCAATACAGTAATAACTTATCTACTGAATATTCATTTCCATTAAATATTCTTTTTTGACTTTGAGTTGTTTGCATTAGCTTATTTGATATTTTTGACCAACCCTATAAGAAACCATCATTATTCCACCAGTTTTTCCTTCATATAGACTAGTATCTAGTTGGGCATACCAGAGCTGAGCTTCAAGCTGTAACAATTTGCTTTCAAAGCCCTTAAGCACTACAGCACTGATTCACTCCAAAAGCCTCTTAGCTGTCTGAAGAAAGCATTCATCAGCCTTTCCAGTGTTCCCTAGGTTAAACATTTCCAGCTTGGTCATGTCTTGTGGGACAAGGATTCAGAATTGTCCTTCCTCTCTCTAGTTACAGTTTCCTTCTCAGAGCTCCATGGTGCTCAGGGCACTGACACAGTATAACACAGCTTTCTTTGAGTGATTTCATCAGTGCAGTCAGATTTGGTTCCATCTAAGGTGTTGTCCCTAGACTCTTGTGATTGAAACTACTTGACATAGATTTTTGCTGCTTAAAGATTTTGTTTCTATCTTAACGAAGCCCTCTGCTATCTGTATGACCCTCGGCAAGTCCCTAAGTGTCCCCAAGCCTCAATTTTCTGTCTGCAACATCCAGGGCAATCACTTGCAGCCTGGTTCTTTTATAGACAATGTGGGGGACCCATTTAAGGCAATGGACAGGAATGTTGTTCTCAAGTTCAGAAGAGCTCCATCAATGTCATTTATTTTTAGCAAACACATAATGGCGTTGACACATATGGGATGAGTGTTTGTGCCGAGTGGAGTTGAATTCAGCCCTGGAGAAAATAAACAAAAGGAACCTCAGTGGCACTCAGCCAGCATAAGGAAATACTAGTGGGGCTGCATGAGGCATGGAAAGAGGGAGGTGGAGTTAGCCTGGGAGAAGGACATATGCACTTGGATATTTAGCTGAGATTTTGCCATTGCCCTTGATGGGGACCAGGAAATCTCTGGTCACAGCTGCTGACCAGAGATGGAGATGCTCAGTTGTGTTTTTCCCCCCAGCTAAATCCTGAGATAGCATCATTCCCTGCCTCCCCTCCCCCCATCCCACAAGGCTAATTATTATAAAAATTCTCTGTCATTGCTTTGCAACGGTCCACAGCCTAACTAATTTAAAAATGCAAATGAATGCTAAATTACAGTCAAGTTTGGAGCTCTTTTCCTGCCCAGCAACCTAGAGATGGTAGGCGTTATTTCTGTAGCAGGAATTCAGCCCTGGACACCCTGGGTGATGTGATCACGGCCCACAGTATCACTGCTGACGTCACAGGATGCTCGGTTGATGTGGCTTTGCGTAGCACTGTGGACTGCTGCTCTTCTGCCTGTCTCTGCCTCTGCAGTGGCATATTGTAGAACCAGGTTATTTCTCCTGAAATCCAAGCGGCCTTCTGCCATCTCACCATTAACCAAGTGATAAGCCTGATTTAGTGGTTTTCAGCCTTGCTGTGGTAGCAACCCTCTTAGTTATGAGCTTTGCGTCAGAAAGCCTGTTTGGTGATTACGATGCAGAGGCAGAACAGAGTCCTGGCTGTCAGCTAATGCTTGGATTAGTGTGTTTTGCAGTGTACTCCTAAGAACTAGAGTTCTCTAAAATGCAGATTACTGGGCGCCCTATTTTTAAGCATACTGACTTAGAATCTGCATCGATGCTGTACATCCGAAATGTATGGTTTTTCAAACAGGCCTCTCAGGCAACTCTTAGGCATATTACATTGTGAGGATTGTTGCCATGCATTACAAGACAATGAAATACTAGGGCAGAAAGAAGCACTAGAAACCTCCTGGTGCAGTAGTTTTAATCCTTGGCTATACTTAAAGGAGTCATGTGGGAAGCTTTTTAATATGGTCAGAATCTTAGGGGCTGGCACCACACCATCAGTGATTTTTAAAGCTCCACGTGACTGTGACTGTTAGCCACACTGTGAGTCCCTGCTATGGTCCACCCTATCAGTTTTAAAGTTGGGAACAACATCGCCCACAGCGAGGCTGCCTGTGTGGCTCTAAGTACATCAGTGGCTTGGACAGGACAAGAACTCAGGCTGCTTTCTTCATACAGTCTCTTTCTTACCATATGACATCTTCTCTTGATTGAGCCAATGGCAGCTCCTGTCCTCTTGCATTGGATTTGTCCTGTAAAAAGCCAAGCGCCACCTTCTGGCTTCTTTCTGCCAATCTTGAGTGTTTGTCTCATCTCACAGTGGTCCTCTGACTCCAGCCAGTGGCCACCACTCAAGGTGCTGGTTGTAGCTCAGTTCCATCCTCACCCTTTCCCGAACCTACACCCCAATGTGTCTATCCACTGGAGACTTTTGGGAAACTAGATCTCTAGCTCTGGCATTTTCTCTGCACATGTGGCTTTGATAAACCAACTAAGCCTCTTCAGACCTTTGTTTCCTCCCTTTAGTCAGAGTACTGAGGCCTAGAATAGATTACTTGGCTCACTGTGGTATTGGTTTTCAATACCATAGCCTGGGCCGGGCATGGTGGTGCATGCCTGTAATCCCAGCACTCGGGAGGCTGAGGCAGGAGGATTGTTGTGAGTTCGAGACCAGCCTGAGCTACAAAGTGAGCATAGTAAGACCCTGTCTCAAAAAGACCAAAAAAAAAAAAAAAAAAAAAAAAACCATAGGCTGGTTCTAGGCAAAGGGAGTACAACCAATAAATGCTGGTAAAATAAATAATGGGGAAATGCATTTAGGCATATTGCCCCATCATTTCCCCTGGCTTATCTTTTCTCAACATTATGTACACATTAAGTTATTTTTTAGAAGAATTGCTTCTAGTGAAAGTTTCTGTGTGTTAGGACAATTTCTCGTGTTAGTGGGTAGCATAGTTATACCTAACTTAAGTCTTTTACAACAAAATTTTGGAAAACAAAATAGCATATCTTTTCTTACACTTTAATACAATGGAATTTCCTTTAAATAAATATTAATCATATCTGTTATGTTTTTAAGGAGTATGATGGGGTGATGAAGATTGAATTCTGGACTTTATGTATATTAGGCAAGCAGTCTGCTACTGCTTCTTGGCCAGCCTGTTGAAATATTTACTCTTCAGAAGTTGTTTTTGAGACTAAGAGGAATGACAAGAAACTTTAAAGCATGGGAAATATCCCAAGTCAATGCTAACATCATTCTTGTGATAATTTTTAAAGTTAACGATGTGTCTTTCATTCAGAACAATCATTTAGTATTGGCAGATCCTCTACCTAGAATTATGCTTTTATGATTTCCTATTACTCTGTATCAGCATGTAAATTAGATAATTTTTGAACTGTGTGAACTCCCTGGGTTAAAGTCAGTGAGTGTGATGAATACCTGTTCTTGACATTGATTGACAGGTATCTATTGAGATGAGCCAGGTGCAGGCCTGAGCCCCGGGATGGCTGTCCTGTGAAGGACACAGTCCCTGCCTGGCCGGGATGTACCATCTGGCCGGGGAGAGACACTCTGCTCTAACTAGCAAGTGGCCAGGTGATCACAAGTGGTTGAGAAAGACTTTAAATCTCTAAGAAGGTCAGGGGAGAAGTCTGACTCTGGTTGAAGTTTCATACTCTGCAAGCGAATGAGAGCTGCGCTGACTGAGGAAAGAGGCCCAGAGTGAAGTGGATCTGGGACATGGTTGCTGTTGAAGGTATGTCATTTGCCAACGTCCTGTGGGAGAAATGGAACTGGCCAGTTGGAAGAGTTGCAACTTGTTTGAAACTGAGTGGTGTCAGAGGACAAGTTATGCATAGTGGTGGTAGAGAGTCAGTCTCTGGGTCATGTTAGAGCATCAGTGTATACACCAAGTTGATTTTGAAGTAAGGAAGTGAATTGTCTTAGGACTTGATGTTCTGGTAAGAGTCAGACTGTGGCCTACCTTAGGAGCAAGTCTGAGGCCATGTGGTCATTACTTTAATAGGTTTCACTGTGTATAGTGGATATGAACGAGCTAGTAGAATAGAGCCAGTTTTCAATAGTGGTCCAGCACATCAACTGTGGACAGTCCCTTGGGTGAGAATGTAACTGGCTGGAAACCTCCCTCATCCTTTCAACTGTCTGCTAGGAGGCTTCAAGAATTTTCTCCAGGTTCTAATATGAGGGCTTGCACTGCATCCAGGTACCAATATAAGGGCTTGTTTGTGTTGCTCAATTTCTCTTAAGTTTCAGTTTTCTCAGGAATCAAGGGTGAACAGTAGCAAGTCAAAAGGATTGTTAGTCCACTGAGAAGAAAATACTTCGCTTTGTGTGGAGCACATCACACGTATGTAATTCCTATCAACCACATGCCAACTAGCAAGAGTCAATCCTTGTTTCTAATTGTGGGTTTTAGATGCTGAGAAAATTCCTGAAGTCTCCTAGGGACAGCTGAAAGGATGAAGGAGGTTTCCTGCAAGTTATATCCTCCACCCAAGAGACTCAGCTGGCACCTCTTGGTCCCTTTAGACAGCAGCTTGCCGCTGGCTAGGTTGGTGGCAATGGGCCAGTCACTGCGTTTAAATAGAATTTTCTTTGCAAATTGACATAGCAATGAAATTACCAAACTGCTGTGTTTATCTTTCCAAATAAAAGACAGATTTTAAGTACATTATACCAATGTAATTGAAAACTAGGAGCAAATGAGTGGGGTGTGTGGTAGCTTGGAGGCTAATGTGGGATTCCAACCTCCTGTCCCCCAATTAGGGGTGGGAGGAGCAGCATGAAAGGAAGAAGGGATCTATGTATGCTGGTCCCTAGGCTCAACAGTGTGAAGAAGAGCTCAATTCTTAGCACGAGAGGAACTCGCCATTTGCAAAACTCAGAGCCAGCGGGTTTTCTCTAGGGATGCAAATGTAGCAATGTGGATTTCAATTAAGATTCTTCTATCCCCATGATAGAGTCCTTTTAATCCCTCTTCAGGGCGGCTGCCTGGGTAATCAAACCCTCATGTGGAAGGCGTCACATTGCAGGTGGCATTGTTTAACCCAAGCATAATCACCAAACTCCAGGAGAGGGGCTCATCTGCCTGGAATCCAGGAATTGCCTGCTGGAGGCTGTGTGTAGGGAATCCCAGTGCTGCTTTGTGGTCCAGGAGTGGAGCTAACAGTGCAGAGCAGGATGCTGCACAGAAGAGCCGCTAGTCACCCTCGTGTGTGTGTGTGTGTGTGTGTGTGTGTGTGTGTGTTTGTGTGTGTGTGTTGCAATAGTGATGCCTGTGTAGGGAGGAGGAGGTGGGGTCCTATCCCTTCTGAGTTCATCATCTCATACAAGTCATGTCCAATTAAAATAATTCCAATCTTTTCATTATAAACAATTGAAAATATTTCTCAGCCTTGAAAATATGAAAGATCTTTTAAGAATATTTCACTATTTGAAAATATTCATCATACTCAATCTAGATAAGAAAAATATAGTCTGAGCCAAGGGCCCGGGGCAGGTGACTAGCCCTAGCTTCGCCTGGGGGGGGTTCTCTCCTGCTGACACCTACTCATTCTCTTTCCTTGTTTTACAGCAGGTAAACCATGGTTCACTTCTCAGCACCGGGGCGCGATTCTGTCTGGAGACACTCATTGTCTTCGTATCCAGGCGCAGCACAGGTAGCAAGCTGGGTATCTGTGATGGTTTTGCGCAGTGGGCCACCTGCAGAGAATGAATCAGAGCGCTGCTTGCAGAATATCAGTAGCCAGGTAACCGAGTGCAGTTTGGAGCGGCTTCGGAACGCGCTGCTCAGTCATGTCTTCTCAGGGAGCTTTTGGCGTGGGACTTCCTTTCGAGTGCCTTCTTAGAATAACATCATGGATGAGGATGCCAAGTTGCCCTGGATGCACTTGGATTTTTCTGTCATTTGTACTTTGAGTTGAAATTCTGCTGCTTAGCACCAGCCAAATAGCTCAGTGGATCAAAGTGCCTGCAAGTAGGTGCAGGGGCTGGGCGTTCGATCCCCGGATCTGTTGCGCTGGCCCCACCTCCTGGACATGCAGAGAGGGCCATTGAGACTGGGCGTGGTGGTGCGGACCTGTAATCTCAGCTCTCAGCTCTTGGGAGGCTGTAAACAGGTGGATCACTACAAATCTGTTATAGTAGTGAGACCCTGAACAGCCTGTACACCATGTCCTAAATTAAAAGAAAGAAAGAAAGAAATTCGGCTGCTTGATGTCCTTGTGGGATGAGGCAAAGGGTCTGATTTTGAGAGAGAGGTGATTTAATGATCAATGTGGGCTGCAGATCGCAGTGTTAAATGCCCAAGGTACTGAAAGAAGCCACACTGAGTGCAAAGAGCCATGCTCTTTTGTTCTCCGGGAAAAGGTACTAGTAATAAAGTCTGTCTCTGTTCTTTGTTCTGAGTACTTTGAGCTGGGTAACCTTCCTTCTTTGTGCCCCAGGTTGCTCAACTGCGAATAGGATTGGGCCAGATAATTCTGAAAGTTCCAATGTAGTGATAAAGGGCATGGAGCCACAAGTCTTTGACTTGAGTTCTACCTTTTTTTTCTTCCTTCTTTTTGGTGGGGGGAAGGTGCAGGTCAGGTCCCACTGTGATTTAACTGGAAAAAAACATATTAAACAAATCCTCTATGACTTAATGTAGGCACATACTAAAACTGTGCTTCAGTAGCAAGTTACATTAAATATTGTCAAAGCAACTGTGAACAATGTAATCCCACCTCTGTGTAGTGGAGTTCACAATGATCTACCTTATATGCCTGCTCTAAGAAAATCTTTTCAAAAGCATTTAATTTGCATCACTGTTTTATTTTTTTGTTTTGTTTTTATTTCTTCTTTTTTTCCTTACTTTCCCCTCCTCTCTCCCTAGCTGCTTTAGTATTGACCAGGCAAATCCTTTCCATTCATTGGGGCTCAGCTTCCTAGAACAGGAGGAAATTCGGAAAAGGCATCTCTGAGTTCCCATTCAATTCCCTTCACTGTCGCAGGAGGGCGCTGACAGATTCTGACCCCTGCCACACAGGTGCATAGCACCAGGAAGCTCAAAGAACAGCACTTCAGGCGGAGGATCTAGGGTTGTAACCCCAGGGGCTCACTGCTCCTTCCAGTTCCTTGGATCAGTTTGAGCATCAGTGAGGTTCAGGCCATGTCCACTGCTCAGCGTGGAAAAGCAGTGCAGACAAATGAGATGCCGTCAGGAGTGCTGATTTTTGCCTTCACGGAGAGACATTTTGGAGTCCCCATATGCTGCAAGAGATGAAGGCAGTGTGTGCGTGGGGGCATTCAGTGAGAGCCACTTAGTTCAGTACCATTCTAATGAAAAGCTTTGGGTTGGTGGCAAGTTCATGGAAATGGGTTGGGACAATAGATACGATATGGAACTAGAGCCAAATTTGCTCCTACCCATAGGGGTAGTATTGCTCACAGCATCAGTCAAGAGGAAGATAGTGAATAACTATATAGCCCAAGAGATGGGGTTCAGTTTTGCTTAGAAGAGGGTGGTAACATAGGGAGCTCTCAAGAAAGTGACTTATGGAGGTCAATAAGTTCTAAAGGACTCAAGCAACTCATGTTGGAAGGGACGGCAAAGGAAGAGTCCACTGTGAGGTGGATCTGAAAGGAGAAGAGAGATTTATGTTCTCGCAGAAAAAATAAAAGTCACCTGACACAAGTAGAAGATTCGAGGAAAAGCCTTTGGAATTGCAGTGGGAGGAGTTTTTGCACTGAGCAGGGAGCGCGTACTGGCAGTACTCACGTGGGAGCTGGGCGTTCTCCTCGAAGATGATGTAATGAATGTGAGACTTAGCCAGGAAACACTTTTCCGATCTTGTTATCTTATGATGGAAACCTCGCTGGGATGAAGCCCGCAGATTCTGGTGGAGGCGCCTCTGTTCATGTGCTATGTGGACTCGATCGAGACCTTAGATTACTCATCTACAAATCAGACACAATCATGCTTACCCAGTAATATGCGTAAGTGATGCAGCGAAGGTCTGTGAGGGTGTGATCCATGTGCTCAGAAGACAGGAAGACTGGCAAGGATGCATTCATGACGATGCAAACCTTCATCAGCCTTGTCCTGCCTGTCTTAGTCATGGTGATGAACAGCGCAGACTCCAGGGTACTCTGCTTGAGTTTGTGCCTTCGCTAGGCCTCTTACATTATCTTTGGTAAATACCAAGCTTGTTGGCCCTCAACCTGCCAGTCTAAACAGAGGGGCTGATAATGGTAATACAGATTTCTGAGTGGCTGAAGCCATAAACATTTGTAGTGATTTTCCCAGAGCCTGGTGGGGAGTGTGTTCTCCCGCAGGCTTTGCCTTTCAGGGGATCCTGTCATCCTGAGGACAGATGCACGGGTTCATGGTGGACTGTGACACTGGCTGGCTGAGTTGTCTGGGGTCTCTAGACACCACTTGGAGGGACATTAACCATCTCTGAATATTCAAGACAGTAAGGAGCAGGAAACATGCATTTAAACCCCCTCAAGGAATGACATGACACAACTACCAAAGTTTGTCAATTCGGAGACCCCAAAATGTTGTCTTTGATTTGGAAGTTCATAATAGTCCATCATAAATGTTTCATAATTGCCTCATGAATTATTCACCTGCAACTTAATAACCTTAAATTTTATGTGATAATGTTTTTATGGGAGAAAAACATTACCAAACTGGGACCCAGCTGTGAAGAGAAAGTGCTGACATTATCAATTTATTTTCACTATGCAGGAGGCGATTTTTTTGTAACTATGAAATATGGAATATTAATAAAAGAGAAAATAAAAACCTAAAGAGGAGGGAAAAAAATCCTTACATTGCTCTTTGTAAAACATTTAATCTCAAAGCTGTGTTTGCAATATTTCCCCCTAATGTGAAGAAGCTGATCCAGCTCTGTTCTAGTTGGTGTCACTTGCATTTGTGAAACCCAAGAAAAACAATTTGGTTTCCTTCTTTACCCAGCTGGACATTGTCTTTCTCATGGTTAGCATTATTCAACTCTAGTCTGGATCCATTGGTGACTTTTAAATTAGTGTCACTCTCTCACCATCCTGGACAGCTAGACTTTAGGAACATCCTTGGCAACATCTTAGGAGTATCTTGAGGTAGTGGGAGAAGCAGTATGATTAGGAGATTAGAGTCTGAGTCCCGGCTATCAGTTAATTGATGCATACATTTAGCAATTCAATTAACTTTTCTCAGCCTTGGTTCACTCATAATAAATGAGGCAGCCTTTGGAAGAATAAGGCGTTCTTTAAATGTAAGAAGCCAGCTTAGGTAAAGCCAACATAGGTAAAGGACGACTGTGGTGTTGATAAATCTGAGCCCACGGGAGGATGAGAAGGAAGTCTTATAAATAAAGCTGGTTCATTTCAGAGGGCTAATGAAGTCAAGTCTTTCACTTGAGCTTGAGCTTCCCTGGACCACAAAAGAACAAAGCAAGACCATCCTGTGCTCTAATGTTGGTAATGTCTACTGTCGAAGAATTAAATCTCTTTCATTAAAATCACAGGGTTGATGTACTTTTAGTATCAATGAATAGTAAAGACATAATGGGGATAATGAAAAGTCTCTCCCCACTTTCCTATTTTACAGATGAAAATACTGAGACCTAGTGAGGGAGACTGGACCAAGATGCCACAGAAGGTTAGTGATAGAAACTGAAGTCAAAGGTCCGGGTCTTTGATTCTAATACTGAGCTCCCATTTGAGCAAAAAGCACCCCAGATGTTCCACAAATCAGAACCCCCAGAATGCAGGGCAGGAGGCACTGATGAAAACAGGGCTTGAGCAGAAGTTGGGAAAAAAAAGGGCTAAGAAATGTGAGTTTGCTGTCAGTAAAGAGGCCCTGCCAGCATAGTTTGGGACCGAGGGGCATTCCTTCAGGACTGGCTAGCCCTGATTTATCCAGCTGAGACAGACACGGTGAGCCCCCCAGCCTGCATATTCCCTTGTCCCTATAGTTTGCACTGACTTCTAATAACATTTTATTAAGCTTATCTCAGTCCTGAGATAATTTGCCTGGGTATGTCCATTCTTACTGCTCTACTGGCCACCAAGTCCAGATAGTAAGAACTAACAAATTGAGGAACTGGCTTCCCTGAAGACATTTGGTCTCAGCGGCACACTGTCCTCTGCCTAATGAAGCTTTGGGGATTTCTCTCTTGCCAGGTTGATGGATGGTGGCAGATGACACCTGCTATCATCTAGCAATATCAAGAACTTAGCCTCTGGGGCACACTCTTAACAAAGGCCATCCATTTAGTTATCAGAGGCCCTGCCTGTCAAGGCAGACATTTTTGCTGCATCCTACTCTATGCTAAGCATTTTTCTAAGTGTCTCTTCCTGGTATCCTAGAAATCTTCTACCACAGAGTTGTCAAGATCTGGTTCCTCAGAACCATCACGAGTGCCTGGAGGGCAAGTCTCCATCTTACTCAAACTTCCTCCTCTGTCTCAACCTCATTTGCTTTAGGACCCAACCAAGGAGGAACATACTTGAAAGGAAGGCAGGAAGTTTCACTCTGGTGAACATGGCCTGCGGCAGCCAAAGGGGGGCTTTAGGATGTGATGTCACTCCCCTTATAAGCTTCATAAATTTTTATATATGCTTTTCAATTTTGCTGGAAAGAGGGGACATAGCTCTCAGCAACCAATAACATCTGGAAAGATGAAATAAAAGCAAGTCAGAGTCCTAGAGCCAGAGTCCTAGACCTGGGGAGGGAATGGGTTTATCAAAATTGGATTTAAAAAGTAGATCACATCATAAACATATACCAGTTATGTGTATATGAAAAGTACATCTATGAGCAGGCTGTAATAGTTAACGTTGAGTGTACATCATACTTATAATGCTAAGCAGGATATCCATTTAAGCCCTTTCTAAGACCATTTTCAATATTATTCTATTAAATCTTTGCAGCAGTGCTTTGAAGGGAACCTTACTGGTTTCTCCATTTTACATTTGGGGTTAATGAGAATACTGAAATTAGGCAAATGGATCAAATCAACATTATTCACCAATGACATAGTGCTTTCCAGAACCAAATGATCTAACTTCAGAATCTGTGTTACCTCTTTTATAGCCATTTTAGGGAAAGGCGAGTGGCTGTCAGGGATGGCTGCAGACCTCCTGCATGCTTCCTGTCACCTGACTCTGACTCCATGGATGTGGCTCTCCCACGTGACCTTCAGTTGGTTGACTGTCAGGGCACAATCTCCATGGATAGTGGCAGGAACTACCAACGAGCTCAGCAAGCACCAGTGAAGCTGGCACTGTGGCGGTGCTGTAGAAGGGGCCTTGGGACTGCCGTGGCTGGGACAGGCTTCTGACTGGAGCTGTTTGGAGGATCCGTTTACAAAGAGCTTCTCCTGTGCAGCACTTCTGAGGAGAGTGCAAAGGTTATGCCTTTACCTATAACATGTTCCCACAGAGTGTCAAGTAGGGCCCCTTCCCACCTATGGGTGGACCCGAAAGGCCTTCCCTGGTGGCTTCCTGCTGCCCAAGCAGCGGGAGCTCTGCTGAGAGGAAAGGGCATGGGCTTTGGGATCACACAGGCCGGGGCTCCTGGCCAGATTTGCCCCTCAGCTCTTGCCCTCCCTGCATTTTGCTCTTGGGCAGGTCTCCTGATGCCCATGACCCTGGGAGAGTGCTGTCTAGTTCCACCTCCCTCCAAGGGCTGTTGGAGGAAGGCTTGATGATGTTGTGAAGATCCTTTCTCCTCTAGTAGAATATGAATGCTGCTTCTGTTGATGCCATGAGTTCCTGGGTCCTTGTGCCTGCCAGGCAGGTGCTCAGACCACTGCACTATCTCCCCAGCCCTACATTTTTTGAGATCATGAGAATCCAAGAAAAAAATTATGAACCTTTCCTTCAAAATGTACATACATGCATTGTACACACGCGTGTGCACACACCCCATCTAACAGGACTCACAAACTCCTCATACCTGCTGACCCTCACTCCATCTTCTTGGACCACAAGGAAGTAGCTCAGATCACAGGTCCAGATCTGTTGATCCTCGTTCCCCATGCAGGGTTCAAGGCCTCCAAGGCCAGGGACCAGGTTCTCTCCATCCTTCTTCTTTCCTCAGCAGAATATTCACATTTTTGCAGCTATTTTCCAGAAACTGCTGGATTTCCTTCCAACCCCTCACTGAGGATGGGCTGTGACTCACTTTGTGTTTCTCATGGCCTGAGATCTGCTGTGTGATAGTTACTGCTGTTCACTTTTGTCCTTATCTTGCTACCAATTGATTGTTTTTTCTAATTCTATTTTGCTGCTGGTATCCTGCTTGCAGACATTATAAACTCCTGATATCTGGAATATAACAGCTGAGCTACAAGTTTAATATTCCTAAATTCACACACACACACACACACACACACACACACACACACCCCTACCTCAGTACCCACGCTACAAACAGGAGAATTCTAAACATCAGAAGAGAGACAGAGCGAGCTTGGGGTTTCCTCTCTTTCTCCACTCCTACTTCCAGGAGCTGCAGACAGTACCTCCGGGTCCCTCTTTTAAATGCTCCTGCCATCCCAGTTCTGTTTCTTGGCTTCCCAACCCCCTTAACAACATATGTAGGAGTTAGGAAGTTACGATTTTATTTTGATTCAACAAAAAAGCAAATAACAAAAAATTACTTCGTTGTTTCCGTGTGTGAAATTTTGCACAAACATTATCATCGACTTAACCCACACAGGTCAACGACCCTAGCAGCGTGCCCAGGCTAAGAAGCTCGCTGGAATCCACAGGCGCATGCGCGAGCCCGCTCGGCCCTCCTCTCTGCGTTAGGCAGGGCCGGCTTTGTCTGTGAGGCAGACTTAGCTTCCTGCGTGTTGCGTCATCAGTGAGCTGTAGAAGTTCCTAGTGTTTCTAAGACGTAGGGGGCTTTCTCTCACCAGGCGTCGGGCATTCCTCCATGTGGGGCGGATCTCTCTGGAGTTTGCAAATGCTGGCACTCACCGGACTCCCCGAACAAACACGCGGCTCTCGAAATCCACTGGAATCCTTTAAAGCGCGTGTTCTTTTCCTCGGACCTCAGGCTCAGAAAAT
Organism: Ctenomys sociabilis; assembly: GCA_004027165.1. Classification (NCBI taxonomy): domain Eukaryota; kingdom Metazoa; phylum Chordata; class Mammalia; order Rodentia; family Ctenomyidae; genus Ctenomys; species Ctenomys sociabilis. The sequence goes on along the minus strand of PVKA01018629.1, from coordinate 22,544 downwards.
GAAGCTTGGGCTTGTGGAAAATGAAACCAAGCATCCTTGCCCGGGACCCGGGCTGGGTTTTGAAGAGGACCCGCAACCCTTTCAGTTGGGCTGCAGTTTTAAGAGCCTAAAGGAGGCAGAGGCCTGCGTTCTGTAGCTCACCAGCGGCCCCTTGTGGCCAGCATCTTCAACAACCCTGGCCCGTGGGCTGGAATTTAGCTCTGTGCCTTACACGGATACTAACACTGATTCTCAGAACGTTTCGCAGTGTTGGGTTAGAAAAAAGAATGATAGTTTACAACCCTCGTCAAGGATGGAAATTATGTACAGTGCAGGCTCAGGTGGTCATTAAGGCCTCAGGCAATGTTGCTTAGCTGCTAGGTAAACTGAGGTTCAGAAAAGTTAAGAATATTGACCACATGCTGCCTAGCCAGGAAAGGGCACAGAGGTTTGTGTGAGCCCAGGTCTGACATCTGCCAGCCACGCCAAGGCAGCGTGGCTGTCGTTCGTGGATGTGGTTAGGATCAGCTCCCGGGGCATCGCACCAGTAACTCACGTTTAAGAATTTATTCTGTGCTGGGCTCCGGCGAACTGCTCTGACGTGGAGTGTTCTAGGCATTCTTCCCAGCTCTTTTGTACGACAAGCCCCTCCCTCCAGCGTACACGTCAGAATTCAGCCTTTGTGAGGTCAGAGCGGCTGGAGGCTACCTAGTTTGGGTACCTCTCTCCAGCAAGTGCCTCCCTGTCATGTCTCAGGTTGTAGGTGGTCGCCTGGAACACTCTTTTCCACTCTGTTGACCTGGCCATGTGCTAAGGGCAGTTCTGGCTGTTAAGAGGTCAGGGACTTCCGAATCTTTGAGTTTATAGTTGGGAGATATCTGACTCTTTTTGTGGTTGATGCTCTCAGAAATCAGCTGTCACCGTTAACCAGAGTGGTGGGAGGGGACTGGTCTGAGTCACTGGACTCACTTTTCTTAGTTACTTTTCTCTCATTGCTGAGACAAATACCCAACACCCAAAATGAAGGAAGGAAAGGTTTATTCAGCTCACAGTTACTGGAGGTTTCAGTCCATACTCAGCTGGCTCCAGAGCAGAGTGATACATGGCAGAGAGCAGCAGTTTATGGTGGTAGAACAACATCAGTGGCAATAGGCAACAACAGTAACAGAGGGAGAGTCTGTCTCTCTGTGTCTCTTATGTTATATTCAGGCTCTCTGCCCCAGGCTGGGGAAGTACACACACCCATAATCCCAGCAGTACTAAAACCCGTAGTCCCAGCCTTAGATCACCCATAATCCCAGTTAATCACAAACTCTAAATGTTCCTACCCCATGACTGCATGAGGCTTTGGGAGGGGGGGGCAACTAGACATAGACCATAACAGACTCAGTCATTTGCTCAGGAGGCAAGCTTGCAGGGCAGGATCCTGGGGCTTGGGACTGAGCCCTGGAGACTCACTTTTCTTAAACATGGTGTGGCCCTCAGGGGCCAAAATAAGAATTCAGTATGTGTTCACGCAGTGGCTATCACAAGGCCCTGCTGCTGCATCCCACAAGCAAGGGTACACACAGCAACTTGACCTACTCCATTAGGATGGTTAGCAGCAGCAGCAGTGACCCTGATGAGACCTGGACCCATTCCAGGCATGAGCAAGTGACATTAGCTTGTGATCCCCTTGTAGCACATAGAAATAAATGTAGGTTCAGAAGCAAAAACAATGCTCAAGAGGACAAAGGCCAAAAGCAAAGACATCGCCCTCCCAGGAATAAATCAGGTTGGGGATGTGGTGTTAATAAAACCTTTCTGGGGATGCATATTGCACAGATTCCTGGGCAGGAGTGTATTGAATCTTGGGAGCAACAGGGAGCACCACCCCAAAGGAATTAATTTGCCACAAAAGGAATAGCCACGACTTAATGTCTTTATTGAATCCTTGGTTTTTAGTCCATTGATTCTCATTTATTTTAATTCAGAGCTGTGCTTGAGCCTTGCTATTACTTTGCCTGGTCATATTGATTAGGCAGTGCCCTCCTCCTGTGGACTGGGCTTGGTCCTTCCCTCAGGCATCATGCTTCTCAGGACTCCATGTACTGTTGTTGTGACCCCCATCTTTGAGGCTGGGCCAGGCCAATGTGCTCATACTACAGGAAAATCTTCCAAATGCTAGGTTAAATGGAAATAATATCATGGGTAGATTGATGATGCTGTCTCACCATAGCACTGTTGGTGGTCATTTTAAAGGAGTTGTTTTTTTGAGGATTTATTTTTCTAAAACAACCTTTGAAAATAGATAACTTTCAATTCTTGTGTTCTTCTAGAGCATTGTTCCTGTAGAGCCTCACATTGTAGGTGTCTTGTTTTTCAAGCTGTAGTGTGCCCCAGAATCCACTGGAGGTTTCTGGGAAAAACTTTCCTGGGTCCTGAGGGTTGGCCTGATAGCTCAGTGGACTAAAGTGCCTGCTTAGGCAGAGGACAGCAGCCGGAGTTTGATCCCCAGTGTGCCGTGCTGCCCCTGCCCCTGGGGCACACAGAGAGGGCTATTGAGACTGGGTGTGGTGGCATGCACCTGCAATCCAAGCACTTGGGAGGCTGAAAACAGGAGAATCACTATGAGTCTGATTTACATAATGAGACCCAGGATACCCTGTGGACCCTGACCTAAATACAAAAAAAAAAATTTCCTGAGTCCAATATTTTGACTCAGCAGATTGCAGCCCTGCACACTCCTTCTAAGTGGAGGTGAATATCATTCAACACATCTAGCCACTCCAAAATGAACAATTCATGGATAGTTAGTGAGTGTGCAATGCCATGAATCCTTCATCTCGGTGGAGCTCCAAAATGTCTATCATCTCCACGAAAGGCCCTGGATGCAAGAAGCATTCTTCTTTTACCTCCCTTAGTCTTTGGCAATAACTAATCCACTTTTTGGTCTTTGTATCTATTCTGGAAATTGCATACAGATGGGATTGCATAAAACTTATCCTTTGCATGTGTCTTATTTTATTTACCATAATGTTTCAAGGCTTCTTCATGCTGTAGTCCTTTGCAAGACTGTGTTCCTTTTCATGGCTAAATTGTATTCTGTTTTTCATATATACAACATTTTCTTCAAATAAATAAGGACCTTGCTTGTGTCTGCAGTTTGGTCAAGCTTGAGTATTCATTGCAGTGATGATGCGTTTTGTGTCCATGGAGTGTAGTTGGCCTTTGGAGGGGGACCTAGCAGTGAATGAGTAAGAGGTGTCCTGTCAGGGAAGACATGCTTCATGTTGTGACATAGGCAGAGGTCCCCATAAGCCCAGTGACATGTAGATCAGTGAGATTTATACTTGCATTTCAACCCTGTGAACTATGGGAAGTTGAATTCTACCTCTCTGAGTCTTCCTTAACAAAATGGGATTAAAAGCATTGGGTTCCTAGCCTTGCATTTGCGTTGAGCAGAACAATTTGTAGTAAGTGCTTGGTAAAGTAAGTGCTTGGCACAGAAGAAATAAACTGAAGCCAAATGAGACCAGGCTTCTTATTACTTTTTTTGTGTATTTTAGGGCAGAGTCTACAGGGTGTTCAGGTCTCACTACTAGATCAGACTTGTAGTGATCTGCCTGTTTACAGCCTCCCAAGAGCTGGGATTATAGGCATGCACCACAGTCTCAGTCACCAGCTCAGCATGTCCTGGGGGCAGGGCTGGCATGGCAGGCCTGGGGATCAAACCACCAGTCCCTGTACCTGCTTGCAGGTGCTTTAATCCACTGAGCTATTTGGCTGACCCTTCTTTATTACTTTTCCAGAAAGGGGGCAGAGTACACCTGGAGTTGGGTGTGACTGGGAGGTGACTTGCATAGGTGGAGAGAATGTTCTCAATAGGACTGGCCACCCTTGTAAATCCTGCAATAGCTCTAAGAGAGATGACATGGAAAGATGTGTGGCTCTTAATGTAGATTATGGACATATAATATCCAACACAGAATACTGAGTTCAGCAGTTAAGACAGGCCTTGTCCTAAAGAGGGACGTGCCAGGATGGAAGTTGTCAAAGGTAGAGCTGTTGAGGCCTCAGTCACTTGTCTTATTTTTGGGGCTGTCATTATAGGAAGGGCAGGGCTTAGAAGCTGTTCCACTGCTATGCTCCTATTAAATGATGTGGAGTGTGCATTCATTAAATAGCTTCTGTGTGGAGGGACTCTGTTTCCTGTCAAGACTCCTTTAATTCCTCCTCCTCCTCTTCTTCTTCTCCTTCTTCTTCTTCTTTTTAAATTTTTAAAATATATTATTGATAAGGGTTTCCCTACACAGCTTGGACTTGTAGTGATCCTCCTGTGTCAGCCTTCCCAGCACTGGGATTACAGACATGCGCCACCATGCCCAGTTTTGGTGGCTGGCCTGACACACCCGGGGTTCCAGGGCCCGCATGACATATAGTACCAGCGATGGAACCCAAGTCGTTGTGCTTGCCAGGCATGCACCTAGACCACTGAGCTGTCTCCCCAGCCCCTCCAGTTCTTAGTCAATCTTAGGTGCTGTTGCAGGAATAGAATATGCCCAAGGTATGATTCTATGACACTGTTTGAAAATCTGCTTCAAATTTATTTTGAATATATGTGGACATCTTTTGATTCAAGAGTTCCACTTCTAAGTATTTAATCTGAGGATATTTCTGTAGGCTTAGAATGATAATAGCTCAAGAACCTTAATGTGGTATTATTTATGATAGTAAAATAAATAGAAATAATCCTTTTTCCAACCGAAAGAGGAGCTGTTATTGTATTACAATACTGCCTTTCATTAGTGGAGATTTTTTAATAACATGAAAAAGATGTCCAAGTTATGTAGATAGTAGGGGAAAAGCAAGTTGCATGAGAGCATTTTTTTTTTATATACTATGACCACTACTGTGCGCAGATGTATGTGTATAATACTGAATCAATTTATATTACCTTTTGCTCTGAGTGTTTAAATTGTAGATAATTTTTTTCAAGCTTTTTGAGGTTTTCATATTGTTTATAGTGTTGTTACACTGGAAGAGTAATCATACATGAGTGACAATATTAATGATTACCTCTGGAAAGAATGTAAATGTTAGACATCTATGTTGGTTCTGGACATACATGGGTCCTAAACAGTATCAGAAGTGGGAATTAGAAAACTGCAGAAGGGAGTGGGGGACAAAAGGCATCAATCAGGGGCTCTACAGCACCCAGGAGTGGGACAACCCATTGCTGTTTGACTGGGCAGGGGGTGCTGCCCAACTTCTCCCATGTCCTGGACTCTGTCTAGTCCTTGCTGGCATTAAATGCACCCTAAATTGTAGTAGCTGTGGTGTACATGGGGACTGGATGCATGTTTTGGCCTTCTAATCCTGAAATAATCAGTCACAGACTTGTTACAGGAAGATAAATTTAAATCTTTCATGGGTTGAATTGACCATGCAAATTAATTCTGTTCAGTGTGTTGGGAAATTACAAGAAGAAAGCCCAGGCTGAGAAGACACAAATGGAATCAGTGCTGCTAGTTAAAGGGGAGCCAGACAGCACTTCTCGGTCACTGGCTTTGTTGTACTTTCAGCTCACTGATTACAGGTATTTCTGCTCCAGGCCTGGGACTTTGTTCTTGGGCCAAGCAGTTCTAGCTGGCTCATCTCCACTGAGGTTATGTTCTTCAAGAGCAGTGATGATGAGCATTTAGCACTTTCATCGACAACCACAGCTCCCTGCAGCACAGGTGCGGTGTCTTCACCACCACCTGCTAGAGGCCTCCGGGCCCTTTCTCCAGTACACAGCTCCAGGGCACACTCCTCTAGGATTCCATGATGTGCTGGCATCTTGGATGGGGGTGCAATTTAGAGACAGAGCAGAATGAAGGCAATGATGTGCATGGAGTGTGCTGGGAGGCAGGCAAGTAGGCCCAAGCAAGCAAGCTTTGTGGGTTCTCTGAAAATAGATGTTGCATTTGAGTCTTCGTAGTAGTTGCCTTCACCAGAGACCGACACTCCTTTATGGACAAGGAGTTAATCTTTTGCTGGGTGTTTTCCATGTGCCCAATACTTTACACGGCTTGAAAGGTTTCTCCTCAGAGGCAAAACAAAAACGGGAAGTGTGTGTGTCCCCCCACATGTACTTGTAGACCCACACACCACTGTGCCTGAGCCTGTGTGGGGAGTTGCATCTCTGTGGCTTCCCAAACCTACCAGTATTCAACCTGTGATGTAATGTAGTGTAATATTTGCTTACAACCCATACACATCCTGCCCTACATTTTCAATCATCTCTAGATTACTTATAACCCCTAACACATTGCCTGTGCTACATAGGTATCTGTTGCACTGTAGTGTTCATTGGGACAGGACAGGGAAAAAGTCTGTATGTTTTCAGTATAGACATAGCAACTGCAGGTGGAATGTATAGTGCACAAGTGGTATGTGAGGCCCACAGTGCTGGAATGATGGTAGACTGTGGACCAGCTTCTGCCAGCACACTGCTTCATCCATCTGCCTTCTGCATAGTTCTTGGCAAGTAGAAAACTCAAGCTTTTCTTCTTGTAACTTTCTACAGATTTTTCTGAATATTTCTGACCTATGGATGGTTGAATACGTGGATATAGGATTCACCGATGCATGTACACATGCGTGTGCACACACAGACACAGACATACACAGAAACATGTGCATATACTCAGAAGCATGAAAGAATGGTGTTTATGACAAAGTATGGTTCCCATGGTATTGGGGGCTGAGGTGTCTGCGGGTGACAGGCTGACTATCCAAAAAGAGTCAATGTGTTGCTCCTCCCCGAGTCTGAGGTCCAAGAACCAGAAGGCCAGTGGTGAAGGTTCAAGTCTCATCATGCCAGGCACGGCAGCCTGAAGAACTGATGTTTCCATCCTAGCCTTAGTTGCAGCCATACCCTGAAAACCAGGACTACGGCTCACACAGCTAAGCAGGAGGGTTCCCTCTTATTCACAGCAGGGTCAGTATCTGTGCTCTGTTCATGCTTTCCACTGACTGTGTGAAGCTCACTTCCATTAGAGAGGACAAGCTGCTTTACTCTGGTCCAAATATCAATCCCATCCAGGAAGAATCAAATAGACCTTAATTTAGCCATCACCCATGGATTGAAGGCTATCACATAATGATTTTGCAAGATTATACCTGTTTTCATTTTCATTTGAAAGATGAGGGAACTATTCCTTAGAAGGTTTGTATCCTGTGCAAATAACAATAGCACTAACAGCTAGTTCCTAATGAGATAGGGATCAAAATCTAGGCCACTATCTCTGAGAGCCACATCCTTAAACTCTATGTGTAGTAAATAGTCTAAGACAAATTTCTTACGGAGCTCTCTTGTGGAAATCTAATAAAAATAATCTCTAATGATAGATGACTTATTTTAGACATAGTACTTATGAGTAAATAGGTATACTATTTGCATATAACAACTGTCCTTCAGGAAAGCCACACTTTATATTTCATTCTTGATTCTGAAGAACAAAGTCCAGAAAAAGTGAATGAGTCATTCAGCAAAAATTGGTAAGCATAGTAGACAATTCACTCTCCCTGATCCAGTGAGTGTCCTAGGCCAGATGAATTGAGTGTTGGGGAAAGAAGTTAGCACACTGAAGGATGGAGCCAGGGAGGGCTAAGGATTGGCTATATCCTTGAAGGAGGAGACTGTGTAGCCAGTTCCCAGAAAGACTTGATTCCTGGAATGAATTATCCTGTGAAGTCATTTCTGGTAGATTGTCCTGAGTGTGCTTCCATGAGATTAAAGGCAGCTACTCATTGTGGAGTTTCAGGGATCTCAAACTCTATAGGTTGAGTTGCTTAAAAGGGATTAGTCTGTAATCTGCTATACAAATCATTGTAAAATTGATTTTCAGGGGCTGGGGAGATACCTCAGTGGCCTAAATGCCTATCTAGCAAATACAAGGACCCAGGTTTGGTCCCTGGCACTGGATGCCATGCCAGTCCTGCCTCTGGGTGTGCAGAGTTGGCCACCGAGACAAGGTTTGATGACACACGCCTATAATTCTAGTGCTGGGGAGGCTCGGAAAGGAGGATCACTATGAGTCTGAGCTGCGTAGTAAGACCTTGTACCAAATACATTTAAAAAAATCCTTCAGTGCCATTTTCTCTTATTTTTTCTGAGCAGGTTTTACTTCTCATTTAGTAAAAGCTTTGTAAAAGAAAATTTACCTTGAAAGTTTATTACAAGTTGAGATTTTTTATTCTAAATTTTTGAAATTCATGGTACATCTGGACTTATAAAAATTATGGGAGAAGATTCTCATTTGAGATAATGGGATTCATTTTAATATTCTATTTCCGTGGCTATTTAATAGGGATATAATTGATTTTATACTTTTTCAAAAGTATCAAAGGACAACAAAGCTGTTTCAATTTAGCTATTTGTTTTCAATCGAAATCTACATGACTTTGGAAGAGGTAAAGCAAATGAATAATCTTGTTAGAACCTCACCATAATTAGGATTGAATTAGCTGGGGAATGAATTTTCTATGGCTCAGGCCTGGGGAGAAGGACCGTTGAGCTGGAAGAGTCCAGCTTCTCATAACCAAGTGGCAGCATCAGGCTGGAGCATGGCCAGCATTCATCATTTCAGGAAATTCACTACAGGCAAATCTTTTTACTGGGAACCAAATCCATTCAAGCTTGTTCAATAAGTGGAGAGTTTTAGACATGTACAGGGTCATTTCATGAAAATGAAACACATCTATATACTTTGATTCAGATAAGCATATGCTTTGCTTCAAGGTCTAAGAATAGAGTTTCATTTTTCTATTTTTATTTCTTTCTAGCTGTATTAAAAAATGTAGATGGGTTTCTCTGCATAATACAGTTTTCTGAGACAATGTGTCAGGAAGCGTGTAGCTGAAAATGGCCATTCCATCCCGTGACTATGGGAACTTTCAGATTGAACATTCACTAGCGTTTGATCATAGTGTTTTCTTTTTTCCTTTTCTTTGTTCAAACGCTAAAGGTAGAGTATTGATTTCTGTTGTTGAATTAGTGCCGTGGCTTTCCTTTGTTGCCACACTTGTATATGTGTTCAGTGGTATAGCTGGATGTGATCTGCAGTGTGGTACCTGCTGACCTGCACTTACCTTGCACCTCCCTTCAACAGGGGCTGGGAAGAGGACACAAGGTTTCTCTAAAAGGAGCTTCTAGGCTTGCTAATGTCCAAAACTCATGTACCACAACTGAGTCCTGTGAGGCCTCTTCAAACTGTGGCACTCCTCTGCAGCACAGCACTGACGCTCAGCTTGTCCTCTTTTGTCCTGTCAAACAAAAGTCAGACAAGTGGCTGCGAGCTCAGGAGGTAGGAGTCAACTCTCAGAACAACAGGATTGGTGTGTGAAAGGTCAAAGCATCCAGCTGATAAACCTAGATTCAGAACAGGATCCTGATCTCAGCATGAGAATAGGGATACAAATGAGGAAATGAGTTAGAAGTACTCATGTGAAATCCTCTCAGGGTTTATCCTGTAGTCCTGTACATTATTCTGTAGTTCCTTTGTCTGTGTCATCCATGTGGATGAGTCATGGCTAATGCTTGACCAGTTTGTTCTCTGTGAGAGCTTGAGAGAAAGTTTTATCTTCATGTGACTCTCCCCAGGCACACTATAGAACTTCGATCTCTTTCCTCTGTGGCTCCATAATCTCCTTGTTCAGAAAATTTGGAGCTCACCTGAGTTTCATGATGTTGCAGTACAGGTTCTCCTATGTCCTGAGTCTTCGCTGACCTTGAAAGGCTAGGGCCAAAATGTTGGCTGGCCTTGTGGTTCTTCTATTTCTCCAACTCTGAATTGTGATCTTAGGTTGTTAACCATTCAGAAGAAAAGCTTATTAGTATCCTGCAGCATATGCCATTCACTTTGCCTTATCACTGACCACATAGGAAATATAAAGTTTATGTGTTGGTATATAAGTCTTGATCTATCTAGGTCTTAACCATCCAGCAGAAAAGTATAAAAATGAAGTATACATCGTGGGGCCATAATATTAAGCTGAGCTGTAAATGGCTATGGTCGACAACTTCTTTGAATAACTCACTATTGTTGTAGAATCCTGGACTGTGTTGGATTGTGGTGTCAAGTTCAAGCACCTAAGTTAGTTGAATGACAATGGAGTGCCTACCTTTGACAGGTGTAGACAAAGGAAGGGGTATAGAAAGAAAAAATCATAATGTGTGTGTATACACAGTACAGTTGCGATAGATAATGCTGTGCTTCTACATAATTCTATGAGAGGCAAGATCTGCACTAATGGTGGTTGGACAGGATATTATGTCAGCTTCTAGTACTACGATCATCCACTAGGAAAATAATTATTGAATTTTTGATATAATTCAGGTATAAAAAATAAGATAAGTAAGCAGCTACACTCTTAATTCACTGATAAGAGATATCTGCTAAAATAATATCTGTAAATATAATATCATGTATGCACCTTGTACAATACCAAAACATTATGAAAACAGTTTGAAATGTAGTAATTTATCGAATCTGTATTGTTAAGGTGTCTTGAAACTGTCTGATTGACATTTGTAGTTCAATAAAATAAAATAAAAAAAAAAAGAAGTACTCATGTGATATACAAAACTTGCCCAGAAAGCTTAATTTTGGGAGCACATGCCCAGGTATGGTGATCTGTTGAGGGAGTTATTTGGATCATTTCAGGTAGTAAATATGACACCTCGGGCGTGGAAATCTCTGAACTCGGCAGATCTCAGCCATCTTCATTCACCAGCTTGTAAGCCAGCGTATAGCAGCAGGGCCTTTGTCTTACCTCTAGTGTGAAGTTTTCTGTCTTTCTCCTGCCTTTGTAGTCAAAGAAGGTCCTCGCATAATTCTTCTATATTAGAGAAATATTATATATTGGTGGGACTTTTGGTATTTGGGCTGGTTGGTCAAGATAGACTGGACTTAGGTGGAAATACTGAGAGCCTGATGTTTGGGCCTGTGTGTCTGTAGTAGCTGAGACCTATCAATCAGAAAACATTGAGTTAACTTTTCCCTAGTGGCACAAAGCAATGAAACTTTCTTAGTGTTGACTTACATGGTGGATCTTCTGGAGGCTCCACTATGGATTTATCTAATTCTAGGAGCCAGGTTGAATCCAGATGCCAAATAGAGGGTGAACTTGGCAAAGGACGCCATGACTCCTACAGCATTTACCTCAAATGACACACATTGGTACAGTTCATATTTCATTGGCCCAGGGAAAGGCTGTTGATAGGGAGGGATGTGCAGTCCTACTTGGGCTGTAAGAAGAGGCCCTTTCCTGAAGCCTAGTGTAAAGACATTGAGGTGTTTTTTTTTTTTTTGTCTTTTTGAGACAGGATCTCACTATGCAGTTCAGGCTGGCCTTAAGCTCCTTTTGTAACTCAGGCTGGTCTCAAACTCACAACAATCCTCCTGCCTCAGCCTCCCAAGTGCTGGGATTACAAACATGCACCACCGCACCCGGCTTGAGTTGTTTTTTATTGTTTTCCATTTTTCCCTCCCAGGATGAATGGTGCCTGGTGCCTGACAGGTACTTCAAATTGTATGCTGAATACACAAATGGAAGAATGAGTATATGAGTTTACCTTGGTTCCTGTGCACAGTTCTGAAATTACTTTTGATAGAAAAGTTAGGGAAATAACATCCACAAGAATTCTGTTTGGAAAAATAGCCTGTCCTACATATTGTTTCTGATTGGGAAGCCCTCAGTTTGAGGGAGCAAAGCAGATCATGGCCACACAAGTCCCCATTGTGTTTAGATTTGAGGCATTTCCTCATGTTTTTCCATGTTTCTTAGAAGAGCAAATTGATGTCAGGACATTAAAGGGTGTGGTGCAGAACAGATTTTGTGACTTTACAATAGAACTAAAAGTAAAACTACCACATTGACCATCAAGTTGGAGATGGGTGTCGGGCCGGTCCCCATGAAATGGAAATTATGGCTCCTTGTGGATTTAGTGTTGGCCCTTCCACGAAATTGCCAAAGATGGCAGTTAAGTGGCTACCCTGGGAGACCTAGCTCCTGAATCCACAGGCACACTGAGACAAATGGCCACTGTCATTTTGTGCTTTGTTCTCCATAAGCATGAGTCCTCAGAGCCACTTCATGCCAGGAGAATAAATGTTTGGAAGTGTCCCTTCCATGTCTGGGAAATCTAAAACCTGGACATAATTTGGCTAATTTGTAGTTGATCATGGGGAAGATAATGAGGAGGGAAGATGGAGGGACCAGGGACAGAGTTGCTAGGAAACAGACTTACTTCTCACATCCAGACAAATAAACTAAAAAGAAAAAAAAAATGGTGTTAATGAATCAGCTACCAGCAATCTCAGTTCTCAGTAAACACAACTAGGGAAGAAATGTTACCAAGAAAAAGAACCAGTGACAGTACCTGGGGGGAGGGTGTTGGCACAATGACTTAGCTTCTGAGTTCTGCAGCAGCACAGATGCTTATTACTGTGTGAGGCATGTAATAATTTTATCTTTTCAGAACACATTTGTTAATTAATGAAGGGGTTCACAAAGCATCTGCATGAAGCTATTGGTCAATAAATGTTCCAGTTCTGCTTCTAGCATGTGACCTACCTTCCAGTGATAGCTTAATTTCCAAGTCTTCACTTCCTCATTGCATTGCTAGAGATAATTGTGAAGATTAATGAGCTGGCATAGGTAAGCACTCTGTAAGCACACAGCTTCAACGGGCTGTGTGATTATAAAAGAGTTTCTCTTCATTGTGGACAACAGCCACTCTCAGATCCCAAGGAATATTCCTCCATAGATGATTAAGACTCCCTATGCGTCCCTCCTTTCTCTGCTCCCCAGATTTTGATCATGTTGGCAGTCACCAGTTCTCAATCCAGAAACACTGTTTTTGTCTGCTTGACTCTATTTCTTTCCATCAGACTTTAGAAAATGCCCTCAAGAAGGATGAAAGTAACTGGCCATGGTGGTGCCTATCTGTGAGTCCTGCATGTGGGAGGCTGAGGCAGGAGTCTATTGAGCTCCTGCCCAGCCTTATCACCTTACAGCCTTAGTGAGACTGCAGATCAAAAATTAGAGAGGGTTGGGGATGTAGCTCAGTGTTGAGGCCTGGGGTGAAATTCTCAGCACTGAAAGAGAAGTATGCATGGAAGGACATGGTGGATAATTTTATATCAATTTGACTGGGCTGGGGATGTTCCAATGGATGGTAGAGTTCTATTTCTGGGTGTGTTATTTGTGAAATCATCTAATCATTGAAGGTCTAAGTAGAGCAAAAAGAGTAAAAGCAGAAAACATTTATTATGTTTGAGCTAGAAGTTTTTTCTCCTATTCTAAGACATTTGTGTTCTTAGTTCTTGAGTCTTCAGGATGGGACTTACAACACTGGCTCTCTTGGTCTTCAGGCCCTGTGACACAGACTCAACTATAGCAGCAGTTTTCCAGTTTGCAGATGTCAGCTCATGCAACCTATCCTCTCATCAGAATAGACTGGTCCCACAATGAATGTCACTGCATCACCCATCTACCCATCTACATATCCACTCATCCATCCATCCATCCATCCATCCATCCATCCATCCATCCATCCATCCATCCATCCATCCATCTCTCCTACTAGTTCTATTTCATTAGGAAGCTCTGACTAATAGGATTTAGTCTCATGTACCTTCCTTCTCTTAAGGATCATAACCCTATATGAGTTACTGTACAGTTTCTGAAAGTGTTGTTTCATATATTATTTTGTGAAGCATTTACTTGAAAATTCTTCCTTATGTGAGGCAGGAGTAGAGAACAAGAGAACATCTGCAGAGTTACAGAGCTTGATAAGGAATATCTTGTCAAAATTTGAGCTTCACAAATAAGAATTGAAATATTGCATCCTCTCTGAGTGCTGTGGTTTTAATCATGACTCATTGTAAGTGCTACTGCATGGGAGGCATCTTGAGATCTTCAAAGGTGGATGACTAAGAGGCCAAGGTTGAGACTAGGGCTAGGCTGTGGGGTGAAACTGGGATCACACTGGCAAAAGTGTGAACTTCAAATATCTCTATCTCAGTGAGGTTAAGCTCAACTGCTTATGTTATAGGTTAATAATATCATTAATCTTCTCTTCTGGAAGGTTAAGAACTTCAGTTTGCAGACCAAAGATTAGAGGAAAGAATGACTACAAGGACAGCCAACATTTTGGACCAAGCCTTTCAAGGTCAGTGAGGACTCAGGACATAGGAGAGCTTGTACTGCAACATCCTGTAACTCAGTGGTGCCCCAAATTTTCTGATCAAGGAGATTATGGGGCCACAAAGGAAAGTGATCGATGATGTAGAGTGTGCCTAAGGAGAGTCTCATGGAGAGAAAACATTCTCTCAGGCTTTCATAGAGAGCAAATTGATCAAAATGTTTGACACTGACAAAGAATCTACAGACTGTGTTACAGTGTTTCAGGGTAAGTCCCGAGGGGATTTGATTGTCCTTGTCAGATACAAAAATTACAATTTTTGTTATACAGTTCTTGCTTTATCTTGGTCTTAACCATCCAGTAAAAAAGTATAAAATTGAGGTATAAAAAGTAAAGCCATATTAATATGCTGAGCTATAAAATGCTCAATTCAACAACTTTTGACACTGCCAGTCTTGCAGATAACCCACTACTGCTATAGAGTACTGGACTATATTGGATTACTCTGCTGAATTCATGCACCTACAATACATGAATGGCAGAGGAATACATATTTCTGACAAAAGTAAATAAAAAGGGGGATATAAATGAACCATTTTGTAGTGTAAAATTATATATATGTATATATAAAATGGCATAAATATACAGCTATTTTTTCTTAGTTCAGTGAGAATAAAGGTATGAACTAATAGTGTTTAGACAAGATATCATGTGTGCATCTTGTACTAGGAACAACTACTACAAAGACTGTACTATTAACCTGTTTTGAAACTATCTCATTGCTACTTCTTTCTCAATGAAATTATTAAAATAAAAAAACAAGAAAAAAGTAAAACAAAATACAAATATCTGTATCTTCAGGAGTGGAGACAACTCCCTAAAGTAGGAGTTGCACCCTGGGTATAGCCTAAAGTCTTTTTTTTTTTTTTTTTTTTTTTTTTTTTTTTTTTTTTTTTTTTTTTTTTTTTTTTTTTTTTTTTTTTTTTTTTTTTTTTTTTTTTTTTTTATTTAATGTATTTGGTGCAGCATCTCACTACGCATCTCAGACTTGTGGTGATCCTCCTGTTTTCAGCCTCACTAGCGCTGGGATTACAGGTGTGCATCACCAAGTCTGGACTCAGTTGGCAGCTCAGTGCACCCTGGGGTGGACTGGCATGGCATAGGATACTGGGAATCGAACCCCAGTCTCTGCACTTCCCGAAGCAGGTGCTTTAGTCCATAGAGCTATTGGCTGGCCCCATCCCTTACATTTTTAAATAAACAAATTTAAAGGGTTATATTAGTAATTATATAACAGCCTCATCTTTGTCTCTTAACCCACAAAGGTTAAAATGTTTTCTGGATCTATAAGAAGTTTTCTGTCCCTTGCTCTAGGCTATTTGCAAGAATTTAATTTGCCGCATGAAAAGAAATGAGCAGCAATTTTTTTTTTAATTTTTAGTTTAGTACTTTGCATTTCTCATCTTTTATTATTTTCATGTTTGGTCTAATGTAAGATAATTAGATATTAATAAAAATATAAAAAATCACTCTTGTATGACAAAATAAAAATTTCATAACAAAATAATTAGAGAATAACAAGAGTTCATACACTGTGTGTCATAATCTCAAAACAATGGCCAAAATATTATTCATAACACAAGTCAGAGACAAAGAAGATTCTCTGTTATAAAGAAAAATTAGATAAAAGCACTAACTTTCTTTGCAGTGAAGTAAGAGAAACCAGTGGGATGAAGGAACTAAATTAGTGTGTATATCTAATTCAGGATAAAAGCTCTCAATGGGAAACCCTTTTCCTGAGTGGGGAGCTGGGGATGCCCCTGCCTAGGCCTTCTCCACATCCCTCCTCTCACGCTGGATCCTTCTTCAGCCACTCAGCCCAGGCACAACCAGAACTGTATTTCATCTCACAAGAAAAGGAGAGACAAGGTGCTAACTGTACCTGTATTTATGACACCACATTTGTTTTTATTTATTGGACCCAGGTTCTTACTACACAGTTCAGGTTCATAGCGATCCTCCTGGCTCAGTCACCCCAGTGTTTGGGGTTACAGGCATGAGCCACCGTGCACAGCGCACCCAAGGTTCTGGGGCCAGCATGGCGTGCTGTACCAAGGATCAAACGTGGGCCTTTGTGCTTGCCAGAGAGGTGCTTACATTGCTATCTCCCCAGCCCCAGCGGCACAATTTGTAATAGCTAAATCTTGGAGACAACTCAAATGCCATCAAGGAAGGAATGGATAAGAAAAATGTCTTTTTACACAATGGAGTAGTGGTTACTACTCCAAAGTATTGAGCACTAAAGTACTACTGTATAGTACTTGGTACTCAGTACTCTGAAGATGGATAAATTGAGACATTGATAGATACCTGGATGCAATTTGAGACCACACTTAAAGTGAAATAAATCAGACTCACACGTGTAAACACTGTATTGTCTTCCAGTTGTGAGAAATTGAAAGAGCCAATAAGAACAAAATGCACAATGGATATATTGAAATGGGAAGACATTGTTCAAAAGGTAGGAGGAACTTGGGTGGGTAAAGAGGGAAAGGAGAGAAGGGAAAAATATAAGACAGCTATGCTACTAGTTTCTCTTAGTTCACTGAAAAGAAAGGTTTATGCTACTATCATTTGGAGAATTATTTATGCCCAGATCTTGTACTTTGAGTAACTACTTTGAAGATAATGATATGAAATGTACCATCATTATTCTCCTGTTTGCTATGAAATTTTGTTTAATTTTTCCATAAAATAAAAACATACAGTTATTATGAACACAGTTATCTGTAACTGACAGAGTGTTTCAGTAAATTCAATTATTCTCCCAGCCACCACCAACTGGACTTAAAGCAGAAAACCTTCAACTTAACAAATTAGTTTGTGAAATTGGCCCATGGCAGGTCACAGACTCCCAGAGGACAGCTAATTCTTGGCAATAAACTAGACAAATTTCTCAGAGATGTGGTTTTAGTTTCAGGTACTTTAAAAGGAAAAACTAGTTTAGGAGCAGCTTGTCCTAGCCGAAAGCACCCAAGTGACAAGGCATATATTTCATTCATTTGTTTTTAATGCAACAAGAAGCTCACAGTCTAAAGGGGAGACACAAAGAAGCAATAATTGTCTGGAATAATACATACTTTGTTTTACAGATTTAGACATATGCTCAAAGTGTTGTAAAACACAGACATTCAGCTTGGCTTTTAAGAAGGATGAGGAAAACTTTCTGAAGAAGAGGGTGCCTGGGTGACAGCTTGATGAATAGTAGATGCTCTTCAGCTGTAGGGTGGCAGATAGCAGAAGCATGAGAGAACTTGGGATGTTGGCCAACTTTAAATCATGCTGTGTATGATTGGAACAGAGTGGTCAGAGATACTGCTGAGGAGTCAACCCAGAAAGGATTAGCTTCTTGCTTGGGTTTGTGCAGTAAATGAGGAAAGAGAAATTAAGATCATCATACAGATATTGCTGGAATGATATAAACACACCAGGACAGACACATGGAAAGTAAAAAGCAAATATTGGATCGCTAGCAGAGTGAAAGCGTATTGAGCACTAGGGGAGTCCTGACCTTGAAATCAGGGAAAGAACAGTGGGAGAAGAACTGTTCAAGATGAGCACTGAAGAACAGGTGAGTTTTCTGAAGGGAGTGTTGATCATGCTGCACATTAGGAAATGGAAGTGTTATCAAATGTTTACAAAAGAGCAAGGATGCAGGGAAGTCGTCTTTTGCTTCCACAGGTAGATATGAGTCTGTACTTGACAGCATTTCCGACTGTGTGTTGTCTTATCTGATTGTGTCTGTGTTCTCATGCAAAGACCTGAAAATTGGGCTCCGCGTCAGAGAAGAGTGTGTTTATCTGCTAAAACCAATGCCTTCAGGCTGCCCACTTGCTAATGACTGGCTTGAAACTAAATAGTTAACGTGACTCTAGATCCAAGTGAAGAGTTAACTAGCTGTTGCTCAGGTGAAGACCTGGATATAAATAGCACCCAAACTTGAAAAGAACTTTTCACAATAGATACAGATATGTTTGCAGCACGCATCGGACAGGGATGGAATCTGATACTGGATCAGAGAAGTGGGACCTTTACAGGAATATTCCAACACACCGCATGAACTGCTCCAGGAGGGGATGGGTCACTGTCACTTTTTAATTTCAGGGTAATGGAAATGGTACTTTGCATGCTGACATTTGCAAAGGTTGTGGATTCAAAAAAAAAAAAAAAAATGAATCCATATTATTTTGCTTAAAGCTTCCAAGACAAAGAACTGTAAGCAACTGTTCAGGCAGCTAAATTAGACAGAAATATTATAGGCAGTCAGACAGGCCCTCAAGGAGACAGTGCAGAAGACAAGATAGGTTGCAGCTGTGTGAGAGGGATGCTCCTGCTGTGGGCCAGACTTAGAGACCAAAGATGGAACAAATGCTCACCTTTCTAAAGCTGAGCAGCCAGGATTGAGCATCACCTTGAGTAATCCAGGAAGTTTCACTAACCCAAATGCTACCAGCTGGCTACTGGACAAAGTCCTGTTCTATATTTGTGTCCACTTGCTACATGACTGGCTTCCTCTTTTGGACCTAGACTTAGTCAATTTTACCTGAGCAATGGTGCTTGTAATCTCATTGGCTGACCATAGTGTGGTCCCACCTCATGTTCACCTAAGCGAGTACCCATGTTCTCCACCTTAGACCCACATGGTTTCACCCTATAAAAGTTGCTGGAAGAGACGGCTTCTGGGGGACAACCTGCTTGGGCCCCACTCCTGTCCCTCCCAGACAGAAGCTTTCTTTCCCAATAAATATTTTGCTCTTAATCTCCATTTGTTCCTAAAATTCACTCTTCAGTTTTAGAGAACATGAACTCGTCCAGGTATCTTTTGGGTGGGGAGTTTCATTCTCTTATACAACAACCATCTCACTTGATATTTTTGAGGAATTCTATAAAATGCAAATTTAACTGGGTGTTAGTAGCTAATATACAGATAAGCAAAAGAGGATTATATTGTCCAAATAGTTTTGGATAAACTTGCATAAATTGACCTTTATATAAATGTTTTCTATAAAAGTAGTTTTTGATTTACAGAAAAACTTGTGGAATAGTACATGACTGTCATACACCCTAATGCCAGTAACCTGAGTATTAACATCTTATGTTAGTTTAATACATTGATAATGATACATTATTAACCAAAATTTTTGTTTTCTAAATATACTAATTTTTGGGCCGGCCAAATAGCTCAGCAGATTAAAGTGCCTTCTTAGGCAGAGCACAGTGGCCTGGGTTTGATCCCCAGCTTGCAGTGGTGGCCCTGCCCCCTGGGCGAGCTGAGAAGGCGATTGAGACTGGGCATGGTGGTGCGCACCTGTAATGCCAGCTCTCAGGAGGCTGAACACAGGTGGATCATTATGAGTCTGATCTATAGCTATTTTCCAAAGAAACGTTCTTTACAGAATAATAATAGCAATTAACATCCAGGGGAATATGAAGTATCTTTCACAACTACCACACCCTAGCTAGAATGACTATCAGGTGGCATAGCAAGGAAATACATTTGCAGATTCCAGCTCATGTGTATGGACCAATTTATACCATTGTTTGATTGTGTGGGAACAATAGTTTGGTTGTGTGATTAGGCTGTATTTGGCTTCATAAGAAACTGCCTCATTGTCTTACAAGGTGGCTATATTGCACTGATAGTTTGGCAGTCCAAACCCCTGCCTGGAAAGTGCAAGGTTCTGAGTTTGATCCCTAGTATGGAGTGGCATGCCGGCTTTGGCACTTCAGGTGTACCATGCCAGCCCAGAAACTGGGTGTGGTGGTGCACGCCTGTAATCTCAGTGCTGGGGACACTGAGACAGGAGTATCATTATGAGTCTGAATTGTGTAGCAAGACCCTGTATCAAATAAATAAGATTAAATAATGAGATATTTAAAAAGTGGCTACATCAGTAGTGATGAACCCATTGCATGCATGCCCCAGCAAGACTTTTGTTATCATTGAAAGCTTGAGAAGTTCTCCCATCGTTGGACTATATACGTTTGCACATCTAGCAGTAACGCATGAGAGTTCCTACTGTTCCTTATCCTCGTCAGCAATGGCTGTTGTTTGGTCCACTCTAAGTGGTGTCTAGTACTGTCTCATTTTGGTATACTGCAATTTTCATTTCCCTATGACATAATGTTGAACATCTTTCCTTGCTATTATTTTCTTAACTTTAAAGAAAAGAAAGAAAAATTAAAAACAACGTTATAAATTTCAAAATAAGATTGTAGGAAAGGGCTGGCCAAATAGCTCAGTGGATTACAGCTCCTGCAAGCAGGCACAGGGATCGGGGGTTTGATCCTGGGGCCTGCCGAGCTGGCCTCACTCCTGGAGCACACTGAGCCAGCGATTGAGACTGGGTGCGGTGGCGTGTGCCTGTAATCTCCACACTTGGGAGGCTGTAAACAGAAGAATCACTGTGAGTGAGACCCTGAACACCCTGTAGATCCTTCTCTAAAATACAGGAGAGTAACAATGGTTAGTGTACTGTGTATTATTATCTTCAAAGTAGTTGCTCATATTACGAGGAGGAGGCATGGAAAATTGATCAAATGATATAGCCACACGCCTTTCTTTTCAATAAACTGATAGCAATTACTATTATAGCTATCTTATTTATTTCACTTCTAAATATGGCCTCAAATTTTATCCGTTTAGCTATAAATGTCTCAAATTTATCCTTAGAGTTCTGAGTGCTTAGTACTTTACAGTAGTACTTTAGTACTCCAAGCTTCCTACTACTGAATAGTACTCCATTGTGTAAAAAGACCTCATTTTTAAAATTCTTTCATTATCTGATGGGCATTGGGTTGTTTCCAAGATTAACCTAAGGCAAATTTTGCTGCTATAAATATAGGTGCATGAATATTGCAGTGGTATGACATTTTTAATTCTTCTGAAAAACTACTCAGGAGGGAAATATCTAGGTTACATGGGGCCTCTAATCCTAGTTTTTGAGGAATCTGCACATTAATTTCCAGAGTGATGGCACAAGTCCACACTGCCACCAGTAGTGGAGTAGGGTTCTCATAGCCTCTTCCAGCATTTGTTATTGGTTGATTTCTTGATGATAGCCATTCTTTCTGGGGTGAGATGGTGTTATTTATTTATTTAGTAAGAGAATATTTACCAGGGGAAAGAAAGCTTCTGTCCAGGGGAGGGCTAGAAGGGGGACTTGAGCAGATTACCCTCTCAGTGTTATTTTAATTTGCATTTCTCAGATGACTAGTGATTTTCAACAGTTTTTCATATATTAATTTGCCATTTGTATTTATTCATCTAAGAAGTGTCTTTTGGTTTCAGACGCCCATTTTTGGATTGATTGTTTTAATTTGGGGAGGGGTCTGATTTTTTTTTCAATTCTGCATATATTCTACATATAAGCCCTTTGTCTGAGGGACAGTTAGCTAAATTTTTTCCCCCTCTTTATGGGTTTTCTTTTTACTCTGTTGGTGACTTCTTTTGGTGTGCAAAAACTTTTAAGTAGGATAATATTTTCCTTACTATCTTAAATGTTATTTACTGAGGTGTCTATTCACATAGTTTGTTTCTTTTAAGTTAAGCTGTGTATTTTCTTTTTGTTGCATTTGAAAAGTTTTTTGTATATTTTTGACTACAAATTCATTATAAGATACATGATTTTGCAAAATATTCTCCTATTTTGTGACTTTTCTTTATATTAGTTTAATAGTATATATCCTCTCAGGGTTTATCTTGTAGTCCTGTACATTATTCTGTAGATCCTTTGTCTGTGTCATCCATGTGGATGAGTCATGGCCAATGCTTGACCAGTTTGCTCTCTGTGAGAGCTTGAGAGAATGTTTTCTCTTCATGTGACTCTCCCCAGGCACACTATAAAACTTCGATCTCTTTCCTCTGTGGTTCCATAATCTCCTTGTTCAGAAAATTTGGAGCTCAACTGAGTTTCATGATGTTGCAGTACAGGTTTTCCTATGTCCTGAGTCTTCGCTGACCTTGAAAGGCTAGGTCCAAAATGTTGGCTGGCCTTGTGGCTCTTCTATTTCTCCAACTCTGACTTGTAATCTTAGGTTGTTAACCATCCAGAAGAAAAGCTGATTAGTATCCTGCAGCATATGCCATTCACTTTGCCTTATCTGACTCAATTGATTGTAGTTGTTGTACATTTCCTTTTGTATTTCTGCTTTTCGCTTGTTATACTAGGGAGACTATACGATATTTACACATGTGTGTCTGGTTTATTTCACTTATGAGTATATGTTCAAGTGCCATCCACTTCAGTATAAATGCTTCAAACTTATCATTCTTAATAGCTGAGTAATACTCCATTATATAGAAATACCACATCTTTTTCAACCATTC
>PVKA01018628.1:0-43497 GCA_004027165.1 Ctenomys sociabilis | reverse complement strand
ATCTGAACCCTTGAGAAACAGATCTGAACACCATTTTTTCCAAGTTCCACAGCCTGCTGCCTTCATCTTTTGAAACTCTGATTGATAATGTCCCTCACTTCAAATGCATCTTCCTCACCAACAGGGTTCACCGCAGGCTACAGGCTGTGCGTGGCCTTCGCAGTTCTCAGACTGGACAGTGTGATACGTGGTGTACACAGAGTGGGATGGGACTCACCACGCAGCTCACTTAAACAGTCTCCTTTAGCACTCAAATGATTTCAAGTTCCAACTTTCTGTGTAGTTTTTTCTCACATTTCGTAAAGGCTCTTGGTCTTCCACAGTGTGAATATTCACACCCAACACGAGGCTATCTGTCTTGGCATTCTAAACTAAGACAGCCCAGCATGAAGGGAAGAGAGAGATAAGAGGTTGATTTTTATGTTTAGATATTTGGGAATCATTTCAGTCATGATAACTTACAGGATTTAGTTTGAGTGGATTTTTTTTTTCCCTCTCTAAACTATGAGATTAATAAGAAACAAAAATCTCAAAGGAAAATGTCTTTTCAATTAAAACATAGCAAACTTCCTCTGATCTGGCAAAGGAAACCAGACATTGCTATAAGAAATTTTAATAAGATTTTTTTTAGTACTGTGTTAATTTATGATTGATTTCCATGGTAACATTATGGAAAATATCCAGTAAACTGAAAAATCTACTGCGTTAAATGTCATTCTACACTTCTGGCACACACTATAATAATAAGATATGTATCTCTGCTTTTGAAATGTTAACTGACTTTTGATACATACACCAGACTTTCCCAAGGGAATATAATCCAATTATTTTTAGCCAGGATTTTATTATGTTCTTTCCACTAAATTTAGTCCAGTGTCAGAATTCTCAAAGTGTAATGTGTGCATGGTTTTAAGCACTAGATTACTTTCATATCAGACTAAGAAATGCTTATTTTAGAAAGTTATTCTTCCACTTTTGCAAACTGTATATGCAGGTATTAGTAGTTCAGTATACGGCTGACACTGCACCATTGCATTAATAAATGATTATAGACATCATGGCAATAGTGCAAAAAATCACAGCGAAACTTACTATATATTTATTTTCTTATATTTACATTAAGGTTTTTATTTTTGATCCTGCAAGATTTGGTAGACCATCTAGTAGTTAGTAAATGCTCAGAGTTAATCATTGTCCCCCAAATAAATCACTTGCTATTTATATTAAATACACCTTATTGGGATTTTTTTCCTACATTCTGGTCCACAAAGTTGTGAAACCCCTCAGAAAGTTCATATAATTAAAATACTATTTTCCAATTTGAAGGAATTTAAAGAAATGATAAGCAGAAGTGATAATATATGGTCTTCGTTATCAATGCGGATTGAAACTGGCAAGGAATAGATCATATTACACTACATCAACAGTTTTCCTATTAATTTATCTTTAGCCTTGACAACAAATTTGGACTAAATGAAACATGCTACAAGCATCAGAAACACTATTTTTTTAAAAAAATTCAGATTTTGCTTTCCATAAATGTTATCATACCAAATTCCTTAAGAGGTAAATAAATACTTTAAAAATGCAAGAACTTGTCAGAGGTATGCAGCAAGGAAGTAAATTGAAGTTCTCACTAGTTTTGACACTGAAGTGTATGACATCTCGGCAGAGTTTCAATAACCTGTCATGTGGCTCGCCTGCGTCTCTCATCTCCAAGTCAAGAAGTCGCTTCAGCTGTTCAGGAGGCTGCCATTCACACACCTGGGGATTCAGCAACAACCTGCAATTAATGGGGTCCCCACCAGGGCCTGGGATTGAGAGATATAAAACATGAGATGCATTTTAGGAAGCTCCCAGAGAAGTGGGGGGGTCTCAGAGATCTAACTGCAACTATACTTCAGCATGAAAAGAGCTATGAGAGGGAGACAGATGTTATTGTCACAAGTGAAGGGCGCATCCTCCATTGGCATGGTTAAGTATTGCCCAGAAGAAACAAGAGATATGCAATTCTGAGTGCTAAATAAAAACAGAGTACATCAAGCAGACATCAAGGGATGAGATGATACCAGGGCTATTCCAGGTGCAAGTAACGGAAGTGAAGCATGCTGAAAACCAAAGGAACCTGGGGTACTTCTGAAAAATTAAGTACATGTGGTGTGGCCAGAACATGAAATTTGAGGATGAGTGAAACAGCAAGTATAGCTTTATACTAAAATAGCCTCCTATAGTTTATCAACTTGCTAGCCAGCACAGTTCTTTTATACCTAAGCTATGGCTATTCTTCTGCTCAGATACATCCAACAGCTCTTTACTTCCTTTATAGTAAAAGATGAAGCTCTTATAAGGCTGTAAAGGGATCTTGTACAATATTTTTTTGTGATTGTGCGTCCTCTTTAGTTTTCATCTAGCACTACCTACTTCCTGGCTAACTCGCCTTCTTGTTTTTTGAATATATGAGGCCTGTTCCTACTTTAGGTGCTCTGTGTGTCAGGGTTCTCACCCTACAATGCTGCTGTTCCAAATATTCTCGTAGCTAGCTACTTCAGTTTTTCCAGTGCTATGCTCAAGTATGTCATTTTCTCAGTGAGAGCAATCCCTAATCCTTTACTTAAAATTGCTACCTGCCTATTGTCTAATCATTATGCCTCTCCCCAACCTTTCTCTATTCTTCTTTATTCTATAGCACTTGCCTATGTTCCAAGGTATTATATCAATACTTATTTATCATGTTCTATGTGGCCTCCATGAGAGCTGGGATCTTGGTCTGCCTTCACTTATCCCAAGTACCTAACCCAAAGCTCACTATTTAATAGGCTCTCAGTAAAGATTTGTTGAATAAATGAAGAGTAAGTGAAGAAATAAAGCTGGATCATAGTGGGCTTTATGGATCATGTTACTAAGTTTGCGTTGACTCCAAGAAAGTTATTGAAGTGTTTAGCTTAAGGAATGAAATGGTCATATCTACAGTTTACATAAAACTTTTGTAGAAATTCTAAATAAAAGTAAAAATAGGAGATAATCATAACAGATTGAGAAATGTAAGTTGGTTGTCTGGGTAAAGGTGGATGCTATAGAAATGAACTATATAGTTATTAGATGTAAATACGGAATCAAATGTTGAAGGTGAGAAAAGAATGAGCTAAGGGTGATGCTGTGAATTTTCTGCTATGCACAGGGTATGATGGATGCAGGAGGAGCCAGGAGGAGATGGCACACCATGGAAAAGCTCCCAGTATGGGCAGGGTAGAGATGATGAATTTTCAGCACACTTGGTTTTAGAACATCTAACCTGAGTACAGTGATCATTTGAAGTTTAAGTGAAAAATTTAGAACAAAGTACCAGGCTACACTATGATCTAACGATGGATGGATAACATATCTCTGAGAGCCTATATGATGGAACAGAAGGCATAGGACACCCCTAAGAAAGATCAACGGGCACAGGAGCTTGCCAGAGAGGTGGGAGACAGGCCAGAGCAGAAGGGAAATCATTGGAGGATTTCAGTGGCACAAAAGTCAAGGACAAAGGATGTTTTCGCTACTTCTGAATACTTCTAAAAGCCAAAGTAGTTGAAGACTGAGACATCGTGGGGTTCATCAACAGGGAGGTACTCCTAGAATGAGTAGTTTGCTGACAGAGGTAGAGGTGGAGGGCAAATGGTGGTGAAGTAAGAATATGGGAGGTGAAGAAGTAGAGGGAGGAAGTAGACAGGCTTTTTGGATTATTTTATTTTATTTTTTTAAAGTTTAGTCATGAAGAGGAGGAGAGAGACCACGGCTACTTTCCAACAGCAAGCGATTGAAAAAAACGAAAGGTGGGAAGTTTTGGGTGTGTGCGGGGGGAGGTAAATATGAAGTTGTGTGAGAAGTATGAAATTAAATTCTGGTGATGTATCTTTAGCAGGCAGAAGTAATTCAAAAATGCCTGAGACAACCTACAGATACACTCAATAACATGGAAGAATCCCCAGTGGATTTTTATGAGGGGAAATTGCTATCTCAAGGGCTTCGCATGACTGACTCCATCCGCACAACATCCTGGAAAGGACAAACTCCATAGGGCCAGAAAACAGAGCGATGGTGTTCAGGAGATAAGAGAGTAGAGTGGGGAGAGGATGGCTATGGAAGTGGCGCCGGGAAGGCTGTGAGGAGATGGAACTGTTGTGTATCTTGGTTGTGGTGATGGTTTCTTATAGATGTCAAAGCTCACAGAACTGAGCAAAAAGGGGAAATTTCACTAAATATGAATAGCATATCATATTTGTTTTGTTTCTTAAAATAAGTATTTGAAAAAGTGTATCTCTTGGAGAAGGCACTAGAAGTAACACTCTCACTAAGTGTGGAAGTACATTGTCTTTTACCTCCTAATGGTGTCCTGCTGGGCCTCAGATAAGGAGGCTAAGTTAGTGATGTTACACTAGGGGGCACTTCTCTCCCTAGCCCCAAAGGCTTTCACTGCACCTTCGAAGGGGTAGACAGCGTGCACACCCACCACATAGGATAAGCTGGAGGGTTTTTTTTATTGGTAAAAGATGCCAATCTACCCTCTCTTCTTAGGTCTGGTCAGTCCCCTGAGGGAGCTCTCTTGACAGGAAGAAATGCCTTCTTGCTGTGTTCCCTAAATCTTGACCTCTAACAATGGTCTTTTCATTATTTACATTTCTGCTTTCTTTAACATCCCTAGAAATGAGGGTCGCACCCTATGTTTCTCTGATCATCCAAATCTTACCTAACATTTATGTGATACATTAAAGCTCAAAATGTTCACTCCTCTGTGAAATTGCAAAAGTGCTCCTTAAATTTTCCACATGTATTGCATTTTTACTGGGACCATCTGGCCTCTTTGCCATTGAAAACTTACTTTCTAAATTAGATTACAAATTCTGATGAAAGCTGGCACTTTATCTTGTGTTTCTTTGTATCCTCTAGGGCTAAATATAAGGCCTAACCAGTAGCTAATACTCCATTGATATTTAATGATAGAATAAAGGCCAATTTAAAACAACTTGCCAGAAGAGCAGTCTGCTCCACAGAAAACCAGGTCCAAAATATTTCACAAGTTTAGAGAAGACCAGAAAATATGCAATTACAAATATATAATGTGCATAGGTAAGAAATATTATTTAATGTTTTGCCTGGAATTCCATGATCACAAGTAATGCCAGTTCATTCTATTAGCTTTCTCAAATGCATGTGAGTAAATATTCTGAATAAGTAGCAGTGCATTAAAAGTGCTTTAAAATGATATTTATTTTCTATTAATATAGTTGAGAACGCTTCATCACAGATTCACTTGTTGTTAATACAATTCCAACATGAAAAATCATCAATGCAAAAAAGCATAATTGATTCTTAGAGGCATATGAAAAAGTGCTTGAGTGCAAATTTGGATGTTAGACTGCTTAGATTTTAGACCTAGCTACGATGCTCACCAGTGTGATATTTTGTGCAAAATATTTGGCTACCTCATAGTAGCAGTAAATAGCACCTGCTTCTTGGGGTTTTGTAAAGAATAGTAAAAATATACATCAGAAAATGCAGAGCAAAGAACTTCAGAAAGTGCATAGACCGAAGCAATGGATTATTTGTAATTTACATGATTACCAAAGGCTAGGAGTTTCATCCCTGTACTTCCTGGCCCAGTTGGCTAAACTCCAAATACTGTGATGAGTGACCATCCACAAACATAAACCCTGGGCAAGAGTCAGGAAGAAAAATGACCCCAACTCATATCTGTACATCGCCTTGAGACAAAAGCGCAAAGTTTGTACTTCTCATTTCCTTGTATGCAGCCATAGGAGCCAGGAGGGGGAAACCTATCCTTTCTCTTCTGGAATTTCTTATAGATTTTCATTTTTACCTTCTCATTAACATCAGTAGCTTTCAAAACCACTTCTTCCATTATTAGCTTACAGGCCTCTTCGACAAATTTTTCTCCTGCTCTTGTATCTGTGGTTGGACCATTCAGTACAACCCCATCCACCAGAACAGCACTTTTAATGCTTGGAAAAGCCATCTCTTGCTGATCAGTATCTCCTAGAAAAATTCAAACAGAATGGATTTCAGAAATAGTCTGATCAAACTACACAATGAAACACTGCAAAAAAATCACATGTATCATTATTCAAGCTCAAAATGGAAATACCTTTTTTTCTTACCTGAAAAACAATCTGGGATATTGAAGCTGACAATTTTTATGGTACTTAGTGATTTGATGCAGTCAAGGAAATTTCACATGATAACATTAATAGGATAGTGAGTCAGCCTTTTTATATATACTCATCTGTATGAGCAGAGTTAACACATGGTATGCATAAGCAGAGCTTCAGTACAATTTCAGGTCTAACAGGAAAGTTATTACTGTATATGCAATCACCATGTTGACCATTAAGTTGAAAAAATGATGTCCTTCATAATTAAAGAGATGGACTACAAAACAATTACCTGTTAAAGAGAATATAATATCCTATAGAATATAATATCCTACAGATGTACAAGTGTCACCAGATCCTTTCGTTGTGTATACACTTCCCCCACAACACCTGGGGATTTGGAGGAAAAGAATCAAGAATATCCTTCAGATTTTACCTGGAATTAGCATTGCTTCTATGCTGTGAACATCCTCTTAAAATGGAAAATGTATGTTTGTCCTAACTTTCAGAAACTGGTACATTGAATAACTAAATTACGTAACTGAGGTTGTAAGCCTCTGCCTTCATTTTCTTGTGCAAACCCACTTAGCATTTCCAAGCCCTAGGAGGAAACTCTGTGAAGAGGTAAAGGAAATAGCACCTGGCCGTACATAAATTGTTTTCCTCAAGGAGCCAATAATGCATTTCTGGGTTGGAATACCAAACTGAATTTTATAAAGCACTGTCTTGTATTTGATGCATCTGAATCATAGAAGGAACAGGCAGAGGCATCATGTCGCTCACCTTCAAGAAAGTAAATACTGAAATCTTCAAAGGCAGCAAGCTAGCCACTTCCCTGTTGAAGGACTCGCTCATGTAAATGTGTTTCTCCAAAGGCTAGTAGCATCTTCCTTGAGGTGCAAGTAGTTCTTGCTAACTTACTTTGTGAACTAAATTACGAAGTCTGCATGGAAGCAAGTTCCATGTTCTTTTCCTGCAACATCCTGTTTAGCTCCAAGGAGATGGGAGGAGCTCAGTAAATGTAAATGTGGCCAATTTTATTGACTCTCGCAAACACGTTTCAGACACAAATCTAATGCTTGTGACCACAAGCCCATGTTTACTTCATGTACAGATACTATCTTACTCTTAAGTTTCTCTTTTCACAAAGCATCCTCAAGAAGAAAGAAGCAAAAGTAACGTGTCACTAATTTTAACTTCACATTTTAGGCCACTGTTCTGTTTTAGGGACACTGCTTCATCTCGGAAAGTGTCTCACCACCATTCCGTGCTGAAAGGATCCCAGGAAAGGACATGTATGACAGTGCGAACATTCATCAGTGTCTTTAAATATCAATGTGCAGTTCAGTACAGGCAGAAGAAGGGAGCACATGTGCTCGGGACAGTACAACTGCTGGTAACTAGAGGCTAAGAAGTCAGTGTGGAAATCTCTACCTGAGAAGAAAGTTACTGTCTACCCAGACCCGTCCTCCACAAAAATAATTCTGGCAACATAATCCAGATAGTCTACCAACATTTGCCACAAGCCTTGATAGGACTGGGTCACAGTCTTTCTAACTAGTCCTTTTGCTCTTTATAATGAACAAGTTCATTTAACTGTGGAAATTTATAGAAACCTTTTTCTAATGTTCACCTAAATATGCTGATGGTTTATTTTTAAAACCCTCTAAGTACATATTTCAAGGGTTTCTATTCTTCCTGAAGGATTTCATAGTATTAGCATTTACTGTTCTGATCATTTTCTCCTTGCAGTGAAGTGTTCTGATAAAATTTGATGGCTTCTTAGACCTTCCAGTTTGATTAAGGACAAATAAAAATGATGTCTACAAAGCACCAAGTAAAAGCATACTGGTAGTATCCCCAATTTGGCAAAGATAGCCTTCAGAAAAAGATCAATCTTGTTTCCTTTTCGTGAGCGGGAACATTCCAGAGCACAGCGGCAGATTTCAGTTTCATCCCTCACTCACATATCCCTCATTTGAGAAAATCCACTTAACATGGTTTAGGAACAAATGTTGAAGCCCTAGAATTAAGCTTTTAGATGGAAATGCTCAGCACTAGAAGGTACTTTCCCCTCAAAAAAGTGTTTTAGGTCCTCAAAATAAAATGAGAAAGAGGGCAATTACTCTGGGAACCCTGGTTATGTCAGTAGGCAGTGCTATTATTAAGCTTACAGAAAAAGTCAGGGTTTTTAAACCTCATTAGTAGGAATTCAGGCTTTCATTGCCTATAAACTAAAACAACCCTCTTCCTCTCCCTCTCCCTCTGCCTCTCCCTCTCCCTCTTCCTTCCTCCCTCCTCCCTCCCTCCCTCCCTCCCTCCCTCACTCCCTCTCTCAATAACATTTCAAATGTCAGGCCAACCAGATAGCTCAGTGGACTACAGCGCCTGCTTAGGAAGAGTGCAGAGGTGGGAATTTGATCCTGGCATGCTGTGTCGATCCTGCTCTCAGGGGCGCACTGAGTCAGTCATTGAGACTGGGCATGGTGGTACATGCCTGTAATCCCAGTGCTTGAGAGGCTAAAAACAGGAGAATCACTATGGGCCTGATCTACATAGTGAGACCTTGTACACCTGTGCTAAATACATTTCAAAAAAAAAAAAAAAAATTAAAATGTCAAACACCCACTTATAATCAGAATAGGAATGAAATTTAATTTTTTTCTTCATATCAATTGGTTACATCAATCTGTGTAATTTATAAAATTATCTAGGAGAAATATTATCATTTAAAAAAACCTATAAAGAATTGGGTCTGGATTATGCCTCTTTTCCCAAATAGTTTCACATATTCCATTGGCAGCCATTACAATACACTTTTGTTTCTGCCTGCATTGACTACATTCAGGAACACACTCAAGGGACACTAACAGGCTAAGCTGCAGTCTTCAGAGGATACGTAATCAGGAAGTTCTTTAAAACTGCTACTCTTGTATTAATGTAGTCTTTCCATGGGAGGAATCTTCAATAAAGAATAAGTACAGTCTCACTCCTGTTCATCACTCTTACCCTACTTCTTTAGTCCAAACCATCATTCAGTGTTTGGCCACCATGATAGCCTTCCAACTAACCCCAGCCTCTACCACTGACTTCAGCATGCATTCATGTCACTTTTTTTTGTTGTTGTTGTTCAGGAGAGCAATGTCTGCAAAAATTGAGAAGGAATGGGAATTAATCTTGTTGAGATTTCAAGAGGCACTGAGCAGTTTAGAGGTTGCACACCTGGGGATAGGAGCCACAAAAGTTTATGATTGGATAGGAAGAAAGATGAACTGCATCCTGATGTTGCACTCAGATGGGCTACTAAGAATTAGAAATACGAAGATTTGATAGCAACAACCCAGATCAGGGTGAGCATGAGCTAAATTCTAGACATTATGATAATTTTGTACTTATTCATACCTTCCCTACAATAATGTCGCTGCAATGAGCCCTATCCTCTCCAACGTGTATGTTCTATAAATGACCATTAGATGAGATGGTGACAGACTAAGATGAGGAGAAATAGCTTTATCCAAGACATTTCTTATAGGGCACAGATGACCGCATAGTGTTTCTGAAGGTGGCATGTTCCCATCACACAATGTTTTATTTTTATGTGATCTGTTTAGGTTAGCAAGTGGGATACTGGAAGAGGATTCAGATTCACTAAAGCATCAAGTTGCTGCCTTCAACAGAACAGTCAGGTTAGTAATCACCATTCAGCTTCTGTGTGGTCAAAGTCCTCTGAAGGAGGCCTATGAAACAGCCACAATACATGAAAGTTGCCCAGGAAAGGCCAAAATATGCATGGTACATGATAAACCCTACTTATTTTTCATTTTAAAAATGCTCTCTCCTTCACAAGGAACTGGGCCAGCAATTAGATAACCTTCAAGTCTTTCCAAAAGAGTAGGCTTTTCTTAGACATGCATTCCTCATGCTTGAGTAAATGTTACCTAACAGTCCACATACACTGCTGTGGTATGCCTCAGCTTGTCACTCTGGAGAGAGGCTCTCCAGTTTATCCCTCTGTCCAGCCCACTTCTAAATTTCAGCCCCTCTGAAGAATAGGGGCTGAAATTTAGAAAAGAAACTTCAGCTTGAAAGACTTTGGATGCAGTGAGTGACCTAAGAAAACTGCATTGGACATACACATTCAGTTAGTGTCATCTCAAAATCCCCATCCTCCAGCCTCAGGCTTGAGAGCTTTCCTCTGGGTGATACATTTTAGTTTGGCTCAGTGAGCTACTGGACTATGGCACCATATGCTTCCCAGGAAGGGTGCTCACTCTGTCTTCCCTCTCCTCGTCGTTAGTCACTGCCACCCTATTAGTCACAGTTCCCGTTGACATTTCCCTCCCTTGCTGTCTTGGCTATCTCTCTTTTTCATTTTACTTCTTTTCTATATGCACATATACATCTTTAACACACCAGACTTTTTTCACTGCTTTATCAGCAACTGCTGTGTTTTCTGAGATTTAGGCTGAATAGAGCAAATTCTCCTTTTTAGATTGCTTGGTGGTATTTTTGGCCTAACTAGCATTTTAACTGAAATCCTCTTTTCCACAGAACAGTCTAGGTAAGACTGTCAAGTTGAAGTAAAGACTCTTCTTTGGTATCTTGAGTCACCTTGGGTTATATATTTTCCAATACCTCATCATTTGCTTCTTGCCAATTCTGTGAGCTTTCTCACATACCCTTCCCCCCCCCCAAATCTCCCCTTTGAGTTAGCAAGAGTGAATCTGTGTTCTGTGAAAGAGAGATCCATTACTATCTCCATGAATAACTTAGATTCTGTAGCCATTTCCCACTAAGGAAAGTCATCGGCAACTAGATACACCTCTCTAAATATACTCTTGTCACACAGAATTTCTCTCTTGTATTTCTATTATTCTTCAAAATCTGGAGGATACTCAGTTATTGTCAAAAGATAAAGATGCTTCTTTTTTTCTTTCTATTTTGTTTTGCAACAGTTCATCTGTCTATAATGCTGGATGTCTGAATTTAATGAGTGTAGTATTGTCCTAACTAAGCACCGCTAAATATTTTACTATCTTAGCTAAGCATCCAGGACAATGATGCTAAACAGAAATACAATGAAATCCACAGATGCAAGCTACAGATTCAGGCTATCTGGGTAACTATATTTTTTCAGTAGGTTTTCTAATTATACTTTGGCATACAAAAATAATACTATAAGAGCATTTATAAAGTAATAGTACCAGTCAACATTTACTTACAATAGACTTTGCTACTCATAATAACCTTGTAATGAATTTTTTTTTACTAATTCTGTTTTGCAGGTAGGAAACCTGAAGTCAGAGAAATTAAGAGAATTGCTCACATAATATATCTAGTAAAAGGAAAAGCCAGAATTTAAAGTTAGCCTAAATCCAGTCTTTAATAATTATCATATCTTACATTTTTCCTGAAAAAAAAAAAAGAAGATACTGCTTCCTGTGTCTTACCAACCACACTAAAATATCTGGACTGGTTTTTTGTACTCCTCTAGCAATAAGCAATTATCTTGGAACTATATATGAAAGTGCAATGCAGCAATTTAATATCTAGTTTTAAAACCAATTTGCTTAAGTGTTGACTTTAAGATTTTAAATGTATTCCGTTTTACTAGTAGTTATTTAAATAAATTTCATAAATGCGTGCCTCATTTGCAGGCTGTTGATTAACTCTAATGTAGGGCTCCTCTTTGCCCAGGATTTTGCCTCCTGCCTACGGCTCTGACACACCAGCCTCCAGGAGAGTAGAGGCTGATTACTGTGCCTTGTATCTCAACATGCATGCTGAGACCACACACAAGCGACCACATGAGATGCAGAAAATTATGCTTACCAAAACTTCCTTCTGGAGTCATTACATATGGCTGGCAAAATACACCAAGAAGTTGTCTATAATACAATGAAATCTCTCCAAGGATTGCATTTAAATTGAAATAGATGAGCTAAACTGACTTCTGAAGAGAGAAAACTATGTTGTTTCAGGTCTAGGATATTGTTGAGTCGTGTATGCACATTTTGTGCCAGAGTTGAATTGATTGGTGAAGCAGAAAAGAGCACAAACATCTTCCTTCTCATCATTTTTGTTATACGGAATATATCTCACCTAAAAGTGTTATCAGCCTGACAGCAACCACAGTGACATACCCTACAACAGACGGAGCCCCTGGGTGACCAATGCAGTAATTCTAATATCTTTGTATTAATCCAGTGTTGAGGAGTGAAGTACCATCAGAGCACCCCATAGCATGTTGTGATACTGGCAGGGATATTCCTCAATGGAGAGCTACTGAATATGAGTTTAGATCCATGTACAATATGTCCAAGGATTTTTTTTCACCAATATAAAATTTTGATATCTCTGAGCTTTGTTAGCACTTACAGATCATTTAACAAATGCCCTCACAAGGGCCAGCCAGATAGCTCAATGGACTACTGTGCTTGCTTAGGCAGAGAACAGTGGCCAGGGTTTGATCCCTGGTGGACCATGTTGGACCTGCCCCCAGGGCACGCTGAGTCCATGATGGAGACTGGGTATTGTGACACACACCTGTAATCCCATTGCTTGAGAGGCTGAAAACAAGAGAATTACCAAAAGTCTGATCTATGTAATGAGACCCTGTAGATCCTGTACTGAATTTTTAAAATTCATTTTCACTGCAGGAGACCTGAAGTTCAAGGGCAGAGACAGATTCATATTGAATCCCTGCTACAGTTCTCCAAAATCCACTAAAGACTGTCCACTTTTCACCCTTGCTAAGCATCTTGAACCACAGACACTCCCAGGAAAGAACAGGAGGCTCAGAACAATTGCTGGTCCATACTAGTTCTGAAATCCAGTAGGACTGGTGTTGCACATGTTTAATATTTTCTGCTTCTGCTGTCTTGTGTGGTTTCCTAATATAATTTTCTATGTGGATCTTGGTTCTATGCTCCAGTGGAAGGGACACACTCCACAGATGTCTGTGACACCTTTGTGGTCAAACACAGAGAAGACCACAAGCACAGCCTAAAATGTGGGAGTGTGTTTCTTCTGGTGTCTAATCTATGTGTAAGTAATCACATTTCCAAGTGTTAGCATCTTCCTGGCTGTGGTTGTGGTCTTTCTGTTTTGTTTTACAGTTCAGTGGTTGGTTTCTGATTCCCAAAGCACCAGCTATATGGAGAAAACAGCATTCTTTCCCCAGCTTCCTTTGCAGCACTCTCTGGTAATCACACGTGCCTAGATTCCCATTTCCTTGTACTCTGCAGCTTGACTCTCTCACCCGTTATTTAAGCCAGCACATTCTCTCATTTCTAACTCCCCATTATAGACTGTTTTTGTGTTATTGCTTCCTCCCACATATGTAAGGTCTAATTTCTATAATGAATTATTTAAGTCATAATGTTCCTCAAATAAACATGTTGCTGTATTTAATCTTCTCCACAGCAGTACAGATTATGGAATGAGTATCCCCACCTTACAGGGAAGGATACTGAGTCTCTGAGAGCTAAGTAACTTATCACAGGTTATAGGGTCAAAACAAGTCAGAAACCAAATCTAAATTTTAATTTATCCTATTCCCAAGTCTATTCTTGTAATAAACCTCTGCCCTCCATTTATGAGCAGAAAAGGAATAAGAATAGTAATGTACAGACAAATTAGCTTCTGAAGGAAAAAGACAGCTGTAATTTACTTGTATCTATGATGTAAAGACTCTCATTGAAACTACCTGTGCATTATTAATAGTCTAAAGCCTGGCCTCCAGGGCTGGGTGTGGCTCAATTGCAGAGCATTTGCCTAGCATGTATGGGGCCTTGGTTTGGATCCCCAGGGATAACAGCAATGGATAAAAGTAGTTGGCTTACAATACTTCTGAGTACTTAACATTCTTATGAGCTGGCCCAAGTGGCTGCAGCTAGAAAGCCAAGGGCTCACTGTCAGTCATGCCATCATAGCTAGCTAAAATGTGGGAGTGTGTTTCTTCTGGCGTCTAATCTATGTGTAAGTAATCACATTTCCAAGTGTTAGCATCTTCCTGGCTGTGCTTGTGGTCTTTCTGTTTTGGTCAGAACTCACTCTGCCTCTTCACATTTATCATGTAAAGCTCTGGACACTGAGACTTCAGCATCCCTCCCACAATAATGGAGAACAGTATTGTGTTCCATGTGTTCCATGAGCTGCACACATCCAGCTCTCATCCTTCGGATTGGACCACTCCTATATGTGTACCCTTCATGCAGCAAGTTAGGCTGTAGTTACCCTCCGTGATACTTCAGAAGGCATTCTCCATTGACTATGTCCCCAGATGCACTTCCCAAAGTCACTACTTATACTCTAACCTTTGATTCAGAACCTGCTTCTGAAAAACATATACTTTAACAGTCAGTTACCATTTTTTAATGCCAGTAAACCACACAGCCACTGTACTAGGCACTTATAGCAAATGCTTTTGCACAAGTCTGCATAATACCTAATGAGTCAAGTATCATATTCGATTCTTTCAAACACAAGGATTAGGCAGGTTAATTAATTCTATGGAGAACACATGGATGGTATAGTAAATAGCAGATCTTATATACAAATTATAATTGATTGCAACATCTATCCTCTTTCCACTAAACTATGCATGTAGCCTTTCTCACTTGGTAGAGTGAACTAACAAACATGAAACAATAAAAGAACAATTAACTGCTAAGCTGTCATATTATATTGAACAGTTCTGGGAAAAATTGTCGTTACACTTCAATTCCACAATTACTTTCTAAAATCCTCCTTTGTTGTGCTATCAACTTAAAAAATAAAAACACTAGCTAACATTGTAAAATCCAATTTTTCATAGATTTTCTTTCTCCTTTACCACTGTTTCATACAAATTAGGTACTGAAATAAAACTGGGCTGATAACATAACAGAGTATACCATGATAAAAATGCATATGAAAGAAATAAGTTGCTTGGGTGCATTTTTTGGCCAATAACAGATATGTCATAAAATCCCCACCAAGTCTCTATTGATTTTTTTACATCAATATAAAATATGAGCAGATCAACCACATAGCATTCAGATTGCTAAATGGGGAATGGTCTTATCAGCTAAAAACATCACACAAAGGGACTTCATAATATATTTAAAGGGAAAAAAAAACCAGAGTGTGGAAGTTCAAGATTTGTCAATACTGTGACTAAATCATTGAATAGACTTTAATATTCAACAATGGTGGATAACATCAAGTAATTTAGATAGCTACTCTACGTGTTTAGCATAAAGAAGCTCCAAAGCATTAATTTCGGCCCTGAACCAATACATCTCGCATGCTAGTGGGAACACATATAAATTCCGGTTCTCTAATCAATATTTTTTCAGGATTAATTTCTTACTTTTAATTGCCTTCGCTAAGAATATACATATGATGAACACTGTAGAAGCTCAGATACAGGGACTTTGAGCCCAGACTCTGGCCCTCAGTGCCTCTGTGACTGCAAGTACTTTCACTTTTCTGGTTGGGCCAGGGAGTTAGCTCAGTAAAATAAGTGCTTGTCTGGAAAGTGTAAAGGCCTGAGTTCAATCCCCAGTTCCACCAAAAAAAAAAAAAAAAAAGAATGCCTTTAATCTTTGGCTGGGGAGATAGCTCAGCAGTCTAAGCACCTGCCTGACTTTTCTGCTTAAACAGTGTTTTCAGTTAAATGATTCTTTACAAGATGCCTCATTACTCTGATAATGAGTCAATGGCTAAGGTGCACTTGTCAGTTCCATTTTTTCACATCTTTTGTGTGTGTGTGTGTGTGTGTGTGTGTGTGTGTAATTGATCCAGGCCATATTCTATCACTTCTAAAAGTGGTCTTCAACATTGTTTTGCATAATCATGAATCCATAAAAGATTTCAGGATCTCATGGAAGAATCTCAGGGGAGAAAGCAATGGAGAAGGTCAGCAGGTGCTTTCTAACCCCGTGACAATACTTCAAACATGGAAAAGCTGCTTTATCCTTAGCTTCCCTACGTCATTATATTTAAACAAAGACTTTTTAGGCCAGGATGAACACATAAATGTCTTGGTGTAAGATTACACTATGACTCATAGGTGTTTGTCACCAATCTCTTTTCTGTCTTTAAAAACCTGAATAACTGATCAATGAAGCCTTACTTTCCATGGGACACTTCATCAGCTAACCCAAGACTTGGCACTCCATGCACTTGCCTATGACAACTGCACTATCCAAAGACAAGGACAGTGACAAAGACAGTGACAAATGCAATGGTTCTGGCTGAAGCAGTAAAAGTCCGTTTCTCTTAAGGCTATATAAATTGTTATTATTCTTATCATTCTCAGGTAGACAGAGAAAATGCAGATGTGACATTGCCCGGAGACAAAAGCACAAGTGTCCATAGCCCCGAGGACTTCATTGCCCTTCCTCCACTTTGGTGCTGGGTAGGACATGCTTTGTCTCTTGTGTACCTAGAAGCTATGAGGAAGAGGATTGGGAAAGAATTAACAAGTTTACTTCAGGTAGCCCAATCTGGCTAAAGTTTAATCAGATATATTTAATTAAACAGTTCCTTGAGCCAATCCTATGTTTAACTTCGTAAAAAATGTTTAATGTCTCAGATTTCCATTGCCCTCTCTCCCAATCCTCTTCTTCATAGCTTCTAGGTACACAAGAGACAAAGCATGTCCTACCCAGCATCAAAGTGGAGGAAGGGCAATGAAGTCCTCGGGGCTATGGACACTTGTGCTTTTGTCTCCGGGCAATGTCACATCTACACACTCACTCCTTCCCACGTGGCAGCCACGGCACAGGCACACTGGTCTCCTGTCTCTCGCCTGGCCCAGGGGCTGGTGATGCTCCCTGGCTGCAGCAGCCTCACTTTGGCTATAGTGGTGGTGCAGGCCACTCTCAGCTTGTGTCATGTTTTTCTTGGGAATCCTCAAAAGAGCAGGCCCATCTGATGTCTTCCACCCTTCATCCTCATCAGAGAAGGGGTCCACAAGGGTTGATTCAGCTATCTTCTGAGGGCAAGCAGGTCCATTTGAATCCCTGCCTGAGACACTTGAGCCAAGCTCTTCTTCTCTATCAAACATCAGTCAGCCTGGTCATTAAAAAGACTACAGTGGTGCCCCTCTTCAATAGAAGCAGGCAGAGATTTCTGTTTTCATCTTCCATGTCCTTATAAAGATATATATATATATATATATATATATATATATATATATATATATATATATATATATATATAAACTAACTTGTGTGCTCTCGCCCTT
Source organism: Ctenomys sociabilis (assembly GCA_004027165.1). Classification (NCBI taxonomy): domain Eukaryota; kingdom Metazoa; phylum Chordata; class Mammalia; order Rodentia; family Ctenomyidae; genus Ctenomys; species Ctenomys sociabilis. Next base: position 26,106 of record PVKA01018628.1, on the reverse strand, counting down.
GCCTTGACCCCAATCAATGAGAGAAGAACGCATGCTATAGTACATGGCCCTTCTGCCTCAGTTTCCCTTTTGCCCTATTATTACCCATGTTAGAAATGGAGATTTTTGTTGATTCCTCTATTTTAAATGTCCCTTTTTCTTGACCTTACTTTCTCAGATAACCATTGAAGATGTGTCATGGAATCTTTTCTACCTTAAACATCAAACTCATGACTTGAGCCTCTAGGCTTACTGGATTTTATTGAAGTAAAAATGAAAGAATTTGGAAAGTTCTATTTCCAGGTAATAAGCTGGCTTAAAACACAAACATTTTTCTTTAAAATTCCTCTTTTGACTTTCACACTCAAAATAGTAGCTGTCATTCTTTTTGCATTCTGTCCACATAGATCATAGTTTCTCACAGGCAGAGAGCTGCTTACAGAGAGGAGCAGGTACTCAAAAAGGCAGAAAAAGAAAATTGCAGTCAGATGTTTCTAAAATACCATATGAATGGAAACACTCTACTGCTGGATTGTGTTGAGAGTTCAACACTTTTGTAAAGAGGCAAAGAATTGAATTGAAAACTCAAATAGGTTAATTTATAAGTATAAATTACATCAAAATAAACCTCTTAAAAACATAAAATACTATGAAAAAATCTTGTTACTCTCCCATACACTGCCCTATCAATTTAGGACCACAGCTTATGGGAACAGTGGCAAATCAGAGAGGGAGCTTAGGCACTGCTGTCTTCCCCGGGGTTAGAGATGAGTCACACTCCCAGTGCAGTTCATTGAGTAGAAAGTTATAATTTTCGTTCAGACTGAAACTTACCTGCCAACTGTGTTTGCATCTGTGTCTTCAGTAATAAATGTTATTAGTTTCTTCAAATCATGGGTTTGAACTGTAATTATGCATGCAAACATTATCATAAAATAGTTTTTCATTTTCATATACTTCATATGCAAGCTTCTTATCTGACAAAACCAACTATCTAGAGAGCACAAAAGAATGGCAATGAAAGCCATGAACAAAGTCAGAGCAACAGATCCTCATCAACTCTTTTCAGGATAGCTGCACATCCAATGCAGAGGCAATCTGCCTTACATTGTGCATAATTCCCACCTTTTCTGGGTGAAATATGAAGAGGAGATGATGACCAAGCTTATGAAAGGCAGTAAATAAATTGGACGAAGTGTAGCAAATGGAGACTAAAGATGCTGTTACAATTTAAGTGGAGAAAGAATATAAAGGTGCATCCACAGAAGCGCTGATGATAGAGACTATAACAGTATAGAAATAGATAAAAGAACTAACAACTGGCAGCCTGAGCTCCAGTGAAAGGACAAACAGCTGGACCTATCGTATCGTTTATTTATTTATTTATTTTTTGGCGGAACCAGGAATTGAACTCAGGCTGCTGTGCTTGCCAGGCACTGAGCCATTTCCCCATCCCCTATATCTTACTATTTTAAAAGTGCTTATAATACGATCAGTGCTCACACTGACAGAGTTGAGACACACACAAATCATTAAACTTATTCAGCAAGTGCTGTAGTCTGAAAACTTCTCTCATGTTAAAATCATGTGGAAATCTAATTGCTGCAGTAACAATTAAAGAGGTATCAGGCTGGGGACATAGCTCAGGGGTCTAAGGGCCTGCCTGGCAAGCACAAAGACCCAGGTTCAATCACTGGTACCACATGCCATGCTGGCCTCGGAATCCCGGGCACACTGCTAGCCACTGAAACTGGGCACGGTGACACATGCCTGTAATCCAAGTGCTGGTTATGCTGGGATGGAAGATCACCATGAGTCCAGACTTCATAGTCAGTCTATGTACCAAATAAATAAATAAATAATATTTTAAAGATTAAAAAAAAGAGGAGGGCCTTCTACTATATGATTAGATCATAAGTTCCCCTTCCTTATGAGTGGGATTGTTGCTGTTATAGAAGGACCAGTTCAACATCCTTTTCCTCTCTTTTTCCCCCTGTCTTCTAGCTTGGGCTTACACAGCAAGAAGGCCTTTGCCAGGTGCCAGCACACTGACCTTGGTCTCTCTACACTGCAGAATTGTGAGCCAATAAATTTCTGCTCCTTATAATTACCCTGTCTGTGGTGTTCTGTTATAGTTGCACAAACAAACTAAGATAGGAAGCACATTTCTAAGTTATTTCATGTATTTTTCTACCAGAAAAGTTTTTATTGTTTTTTTCTAATTGAATACTTATCTATGGTAAAGGATGCACAATATAAAATGTGTGATCTAAATCACTGCTAAGTATGTAGCTCAGGGCTGTACGTGATGCCCGTACTATACGTGAACATCACATCTCTCAAACTCATCTGACAGACCGAAGCCTCATACCAGTTCATTAATCTCTTTCCTGTGCAGCCCTGGGCCCCAGAAACCTTCCATTCTGCTTCCAGTTTCTAAGCATCTGACAGTGTTAGACGCCTACCTGGAGTTACACTATCTGTCTTTCTGTGACTGACTTATTCACTTAATATAATGTTTTAAAGGTATATTTATGTTTCAGCACCTGACAATATTTCCTTCTTTAAAAAATGAGTAATATTATATATATATGTATGTATACTACATTTTTAATCATTCATCTTCAATAGGCATATGGATTGCTTTCACTTCTTGACAATAGTGAATACTGAATACTGTCTCTATGGACATGGCAGTACACATATCACACCTTGTTTTCAATACTTTTGGCTCAATACACAAAACTTGTATTGCTAGATTATACAGTTGTTCTCTTCGGAATTTTTAACTTTTAATTTTAATACTACTTTCCATAGCAGTTACGCCATTTCACAATCCCACAAGTAGGGCATGAAATTCCAATTTGCCTGAGTCCTTAATACATGGAATCGTTAGGATTTTTTAAAAAGTAGTAGTCAAGTTTTTGTGTCTAAGATTATATCTCATTCTAACTTTGACTTGCATTCTTCTGCTAGTGATGGTAAGCATCTGTGTGTACAGATTTTGGCCTTTTATCTATTGTTTTTGGAGAAATATCTATTCAAGTTTTTAAAAACACATTTGATACGGGGTCTCACTATGCAGCTCAGATTCATGGTGATCCTCCTGTCCCACTTTCCCCAGCACTGAAATTATAGGCATGCACCACCACACTTGGCTTGGGTGGCCAGCACACACCCAGTACTGGGGATCAGACCCAGCAGGCACTTAAACTGCTAAGCTATCTCCTCAGCCCCCATTTTTTTTTGGATTGAATTGCATGACTTTTTTTGTTCAATGTCAGCAATACTAAACATGTTCTTAATCTTGTATCAAACACATGATTTTCAAAATTTTCTCACAGTCTAAATTCATTATACCCTGTTAGCTGTGTGTTTTGATGCACCAAAGATTTTTAATTTACTGTAATCCTATTTGCTACTTTGCTTTTATTGCTTGTGTTTGGGGTGTCACATTCAAGAGGTTATTGTCAGTTTCAGTGTCGTGAAGTTTTTTTTCCTGAAATTGTCCTTCAGAAATCATACACTTTAGATCCTACATCTACATCTTTAATCTGTCTTTAGTTCATTTTTGTGTATAGTGTAAACTAAGATTGCTTTGTTTAGAACCGCATGCATCACTCAGCTTCCTTGTTATTGAGCACAGTACCTGGCACCCAATACACAAAGGAAAAGAGTTTAATTTCGTTCCCAGGGGATTCAATCAGTAGTATTGAGAGGCAGTACTGTGACGGCAGAAGAACATGGCAGAGCAGAGCTTCTTAGCTTATGACAGTTGGCAGGCAGAGCAGCGGAGCAGAAGCAAGAAAAAAGGAGCAAGGGACCTGACACAGGGCCCAAGGCCACACCTCCATGACTGACAGACATATCCGAAAGTGGGCTGCACCAATCCCCTGGGTGGCTCCCAAGCCAATCGTGTTGATTGGCAGAGCAAGTTTAACTGTCAGGGCACCCTACGCCCTTTTCCTTGTCAGTCCTCTGGGCGTACAGTAGGGACATTAGTATTTAGCAGACATAAAGGAGTGAGGTGAAGGAAGAAACGAAGAAAGAGTGAGGAACTGCATTACACTGAATTTTAGTCTCCAACAGACACTGGAGCTCTTAATTATAGCTTTGGGCACACTGCCAAATTTTCCCAACCAACTTCCCTCTCAGAACCCAGTTAGAGTGGCTTGCAGAGTTACAGAACCTTGTGGCGTTACAGACAGGATTGAAGGAGATGATATTAGCCCTGGTCCATCCAAGGTAAACACTGTGTATTAGCTGCTGCTTTTAAGAGTTTCATTAAGCAGAGAGCAGTGACAGGCTACCCATGGGACTTGAACTCCAGTGTGCCACAACCACTGTCTCTGCTTTTCTCCACTTCCTATTTCACACTGCTGCCAATGACTCTAGGCTTTCACCTTGAATGTGATAATACCCCTGAACAAACAGAAGGCCCTTCTGGTATAGCACAGTGAGCACAGATTGCAGCATGCATTGCTGGCAGGAAGGTGACCCCATCCTGGGGATTGTACAGCAGTCTCAGCCACTGCACCTGGTTCTGGGAGAAGCTTTGTTGAGCCTTCTCTCAACCATAAGGCTTGTCAAAAGACAAATCTTACCCTGCATCCCTGTGCTGGCTCTGTCCTAGTCTCCCCAGAGCATCTTGGCTCATGCGCCCAGGTTTGGCGCTCTATAATACATACAAAAGTGTGCATTTGCTCTTGGGAAAGGTCTTTGCTCACTTCTGCAGAATCTCTGGATACTGATTTTTTTTTTTTTTTTTTTGAATTTGGAAAGCCATTTATTACTGAGCTCAAGGCCTCTCAATCAGCTCTAAGGAGAGGACTGAGAGGCAGCTTGCCCAGGAAGCAGGGAGGGGTTTTAAACTTGAAACTGATACGAGGAAGTAAAACTCTCAATCTGAGCTTTGTGTTCTCTAAAACCGAAGAATGAATTTTAGGAACAAACAGAGGTTGGGAAAAACTTTATTGGATAGAAAAGCTTCTGTCAGAGAGGGGGGCCCAAGAGGGTTGCCCCGGATACTGTGATTAATGGCGGGAAATCCATGTCTTACCTTTCAGTGTGCACTGAAATTGCTCCATAGTGCTACTTCCTTTGAATATAACTACTTCTCTTGGCTAAATTACACTCTTTAAATTGTTCCTTAAATTCCAGAAACAAGCATGAAATCATTGTCATCTATTAGACTTATTATTAGGCAATCAAGCACTTTATTGAATTTCTCATATTCAGCTCTAGCTCTTACATTAACTTTACTGAGCACTATAATGAGTTGGTTAAATTGATGCCCTCATTTACTAATTATTTTAGATATTAGTAGCTATGTGCACTATAGGGCAATTTTACAAATGTTATATTTTATAACTTATTGTTCATATTCAAAATTTTTCATATATTTTGTTTTTGATCACTTTAATAATTTTCAAACAATATTTTTTCTTTTTAAAATTGACATTCAAATATTGAGGTTCATCAGATATTTAAAAATAAGGACTATTTGAAAACATATAAAAGTAGAGTTATCTAAATTAGAGTGAACTGGTCTAGGGAGATAGCTCGCAACAGTCTAAGCACCTGCCTGGTAAGCGTAAGTACCACATGCCTGGGTTCCAACCTTGGTACCACACACTGTGCTGGCCCTGGAACCCTGGGCATGCTGTGCTGGCCCCAGAAACTGGGCATGGTGGCTTAGGCCTATAACCCCAGCACTGGAAAGGCTGAGATAGAAAGGTCACTATGAGTCTGGGCTGTGTAACGAAACCCTGTACCAAATAAATAAGTAAATAAAAGATTTTTAAAAATTGGAAAAACACATCAGAGTAAACTACAAAATAGTATATGCAATATAATCCATTTAGCTGTAAAATAATTCTATTATAGGTATGAAACTAGAACTTTAAAATATGTAAATACATAGTGATTAAAGTAGTTGTGTGTGGCCGGATGGATAATGATTTTACCTTGTGTTCTGCTTATATGTATTTTCTATATTGCATCTGCATTGTTTCTTTCAAAAACTTTTAAAGGACAGGCTTGAGGATGGGGCTTTTGTTGCTTAACTGTTTCTCCTATTCATTTTATGCCAGGCTTTCCAGGTCTGTTTGCCTGGGCTGGTTTTCATCTTAGAACAAAACGAATGTCATTTCTGGTGTACAAAAATTTCTTACATTTGATTCTGAAATGTGTTGTGTTTAATCTCTCATCACTAAATACTCACACTGATTCAATATCATTTATCATGAACAACACAAAGGACAAACAATTGGCTGAAAATTAATGAAACACAGAAGAAAATAAGAAACAGGACAATCCTACAGTCCTGGAAAGGAATTTACAATATCTTAAGGTAAAACATGGAGCTAAAATTTTTCCCAAGAGTGCATCAGAACTGACCAATTCTTGGAAATCTAGGGCCTGGAAATATTGAACTTTTTAACAAATGGCATCTTGACCGATTTATATTTGAAGGAAAAGCTATTGAACAGATAGCAGGCTACCACTGGCACAGTGAGGGGGAAAGGGAGTATTTGAAGTTTGATCGCCTATAGAATAAGAGTGAGTTCCTGCCTAAGGGTAGTGAGATCCCTTTCTGAGCATCAGTTAATGCACCACCACAAAGAGGCTGTAGGAAACAACACTATCTTGTGGGCTGTTTTTTTTTTTTTTTTTGAGTATCTGCAGACAGCATTAGTAAGATCCCTGGCACACTGAAGAGAAGCATTTCCTATTTTCTTCTCTCACTAAATATTTATTGCATTGAAGTGTGTGGCTAAATAAGCATGGAACTCTGTGGGGAGTATGTTTTTAAATACGGCTTAGTCTAAGTAAATCCTCCAAACCAAATAACAAATGCACCATAAGATGAAGTAGCAAGACCTTTGACTTCTATTATCTCTGAAAGAGTAATTGAAAAGGGAAGTCAGTTTTTAAATCCTTCATGCTCAGAACTAAAACAACACAGATGCAGAATGAAACAGAAAAATATATTGTGGGAGATAGATTTTGCTTTTGCTATTCACTGTGTTACAGGGCTGAGGTACAGCCCTGCCAGAGCCTGTGCAGGGACAGATTGCATATCTGATGAGTCATTTAGGGAGCTGAATGAAGGTAAAATATGGAGCTAAAAATCTGCTGCTGCCACCACTGCTTTAAGAACTGTGCCTTAAACAGGTGCTGCAGAACTACCCAGGAATGAGTCGTGGGGACCTCTGATGTGTGTTTTTTTCTGATGCTTGTTTTGTGAAAAAATTATCAGAGTTTCCATGCAGTGGGATTGCTGCATGACAGATGTTCCTCAACCACAATGGGGCTTCATTCCATACCCCGAGATAGAGCTACTTGAAGTGATCTAATCTATGACTTCAGGGGCTGAAGCATTTCCAGATGGAGATGAGTTCCAGCAAGTGTTAGACTTCTGACCCAAGATGATAATATGGAATGCATTACTATTGTGCAATTCTTGTTCTCTATTGGCTATGGAGTAGAAGAACTCTGTAGATTAGGACCTGGAAGAACTTGGAGTTGGATACATAAATAGGATATTTAGAAATGAAGGACAACACCAGTGGAATACCAGATGCCTTTTACATAGCTAGCTGTTAATCTATTAAAAAGTTAAATATTAACATTTTCATTTAAAATACTTTTAAAATTATGATATTATAAAAACAGCACTTACCCAAATAGACGAAAGACTTGTACACAAAAACCTACCAAGTATTTTTGAAAGATATTAAAGATATATTGTAAAGATACTAAAGATACTCAATGTTCATATATTAGAAAAGAGTATTGTTAAAATGTTTATGCTGTCTCAAATTCAACACAATCCCAATGGATTTTCTTGGCAGAAAAAACTTCCTCATATGACTATAAAGAGTTAGAGACAGGAAGAGCTGGATGTGTCTAAAATGTCAAAGGTGTTACAACAGCCAAAACAATTTTAAGATAAAGAACAAATTTGGAGGACTGACACTTCCTAATTTGAAAACATCAGGAAGATGAAGTCATTGATACAGTGTGATATTAATGCACTGACAAATATAATTAAAGATGTGGAATAGAAAGTCCAGAAATAAATGTTCACATATATGGATGAATATATGTTCATGAGGTTGATAAGGTCGTTCAATAATGAAAGGACAATCTTTTTAATAAATGGTGTTAAGAAAATGGGGACATCTACATGCAAAAGAATGAATCTGGTTACTTAAACCCTGCTTGGTGGTACACAACTGTAATCCCAGCACCAGAAAGCCTGGACCAGGAGCTCAAGGCCAAGCTGGGCTATATAGTGAGATCCTGACTCACAATATTCTTTAAAGAGTGATCTTCAAGAAAAGTGTACAACTATAGACATGAAAGCAGCAAAATCTTGATTTTAGAGAACTCTTTAGAGTTGTATGGCTCATAGAATCTTTCAGTGAATTGATTATAAAAACAAAAATTGATAGGAGGGAAAAATTTACAAATTAATAAAGCATATCATAGGTTAAAATGGAAGAAACTAAGTGTTTCAGCCTACGATTGCATTCATGGATGGTAAAAAAATAAAACTTGGAGGAAGGTGTTTATTATAAAAATCAGAATAATGTTTTCATGAAGGAAGTAAAGGGCCATAATTGGAATTGAGCCCATGGAAAGGGCTTGTAGGAAAATGACACAAGTACAGTTCCTCATCTCAGTGTGATTCCAAGAGTACAAAATGATGGTTAGGTGTGATACCCATTCATCCCTCAAAATCAGTGAAGAGAAAGCAGAAGTCACCATCATGGATTCACAGTCTTTCAGGAATCCTCACGAGCTCCAAGTGAAGAAGGAATTGGGAAGGTGCATGCTGGGTAACCCATCAGGTTTGGCAGTAGGATGCAAGAGCAGTCATTCCTTCATGGATACATTGTTTTCTTTCAAGGATTCTGGGTTTCCAAGCCTACTGTACCACTGGGGGTTTTGGAAAAGGGATACCATCCCCAAATCAAGAGAAAGACAGGTAATTGAGGAGTGCATTGGGCTGGAAACAATAAGGAAGGCTGCTCAGGGTCACTTAGTATTTGAGCATTTGTGAGGAAAAGTCTCAAATACAAGGAAGGTGCAGATCCCATTATAATGGTAAACTTAGAGGATACTCATTCAGAGCTCTATTTTCACACAATGCTGATTTACAGGAGAAGGAAAAGAAGGGAGAGGAGGATAAAAAGTAAGATAAAAGGAAAGGGGGAGAAACAGAAATAAATTTTGGAGGTACTCCATGAAGTCCTTTGTTCCTAGAGTGAAGTCAGAAGAAAAAGAAATGCTATTTAACAGAGGTTATCTTTTAAACACCTCAAATTTATGCACAAAACAATTAGAGAATCAAATCAGGCACTTTTGAGCTATTTGTAAGTGTTCACATGACAAAAAGAGAGGAGAGCAAAACTTAGCTTAACTGTGCTTTGCAGCAAAGTAATGCATTCAACATGACAACAGATGGAAAACTGATATCCTTAGTCACTGGTTTCTTTTGAAAATTGAGTTATATGGTCTTGTAATACTGAGTGAGAAATTGGAAATCATTTCAATGTTCAAAACGAATTCAGAGGGCAAATTCAGAAAATGGGCTCAGAAGACTACCTCAGCACCCAGTGATGAGTGGTACAATATGTATAAGTGGTCAGCAACGTACAAAGTGTGTGCTTATTGCCTGTGCTTCTTTCTTGCAAGCACAAAGCAAATTTGTCATACAAGAATCAGAAATAATGAACATAGAAAGGAATTTAAGGCATATCCATAATCCCACCAAACCAGAAATGAATAATGTGTATTAATCTTTTGCTATGTACCCACCTAGATCCTCTTATAATATGTAATCATTTGCTAAGAAGTGGGATACACTCAACCAGTATCAGGCACCTGACCATAATTTACCTTGTGTGCTACCATGGGCTTGACCCATCTGTCGTACACATGACTGACCCACTGGCTCGCTTCTACCACTCCATGGGACTGTTCCATGCAACTTAGTGGGTCAAGCATGACGCACTGTGGTTCAGAGACACTTGGCACCAAGACATGTGAATTATGGCCATGCCATGATCACATTAAGCCACACAGCTATGAGAATTATAAGTGTTTGTCTTGGTTACTGTTCTCTCATTACTGGACAAAATACTTGACACCCAAAATTAAAGAAGGAGGGCCAGGGAGATGGCTCAGTGGAATAAGTGCTTCCCTGGCAAGCACAAGGGCCTGAGTTCAATCCCCAGTTCCACCAAAAAAAAAAAAAAAAAAAAAAAAAGAAAGAAAGAAAGAAAGGATTAAGAGCTAAAGGGTTATTTAGCTCACAGTTAGGGGAGGCTTCAGTCCATACTCAGCTGGTGGCACATGGCAGAAGGCAGCCATCCATGGTGGTGGAAAACAGCAAAAGCCAAATGGAAGGAGTAGCAGCTGAGGCAGCTAGCAAGCCTCCCTCCTTTCCTTATATTGTATTCAGGCTATCTTCCCCAGGAGGAGAGTAGCACTCACACCTATAATCCCAGCATTGGATCACGAATTAATCACAAACTTCATGAGGCTTTGTGGGGACACCTAGACACAAACCATAACAATGTTCTAAATAATGCCCTATTGTTTTTGTGTAAACAGTTACAAATTTTCATTATTACAAAGAGCTCCTTGAAGCAGAACGTAAACATTTATTCCAAATTTAAATGCAGCAGTGAAAAGGACTAATATTTAGGAATCATGTATTGCTACCATGGCTTTGTTAATGTTTCTAGGATGGATGAATTCAGTGAACAAACATGTGCTGTGTATATGTATCTGCCATGTGTCTGGCATCTCACTAGTTGCTGAGGATGCAGTGAACACAGTGTTCATACTCTCACAGGAAAGAAACAGGGATACAGACAGTTGCAAATGCTTTGGAAAGAGTGATATGCACAGCACAGTGTATGAGATTACATGAGAAAAATCAGTGAGCAGGGCTAAAAATTTCAAAGCCATTTGTGGTGGTAACTCCATTATGCTGTCAATCAAACTGCATTTTGAAAATCACTTTTCTAAAAATCACCTGGGCACTTAGTGCATTTTTGTACTTTAAGTTAACTTCTCAGCCTTTGAGTTGCCTTCCCTAAACTGACAGCCCAAGATAAACAAGGCTCGGTGGCAGCAGCATAAATGTCAGCTTGTGTGCAGACCATGCATCTTCTTGACTTTCTGGATTAAAAGGTAAAATGAGACTTTCTGAACTAAACGACAGTAACAGAACAGAGAAAGTATGACTCTGGCCTTTCTTTCTGTGAAGTCTCTTGAAACTCACCAGCATTTTAAAATTACTTCTACACACAATTATCTGGATTTTCTAGTCATGGAAACCCTATTACAGGCCATGCACTGTGCATATTTCTCCTAAAGTTCAAAATCCTAAGCAATGACTATTTCTATTCCTACTTTTCAGATTAGGAAACCGAAACTGACAGGAATTTAAATCACATATGCAAGGATAGAAAGTCTTGTAGTTTGTCCTATTCATTCTTTTCCCTTCTCCATTCTGAGGTACCTACAGGAGGCAGCTATGCCCCACAGTGGAACTCCTATTTCCAAGTCACTGCCTTGAAAAAGGTGCCATCTTCCATGGCCAATAAGGAGCAAGATCCATAAGACTGCCGGGAGTCAAGGGATGTTGGGAAAGCAATCTCATAGGGCAGGCACTGGCCCACTGCCTCAGAGCTATGCTGCAACCAGAAGGTCCCATCCCAGGGCAAAGTACTCGGCTCCGCCCTGCCAAGAGAGGCACTGTGCTGCCTCCATACCTTCAGATATGCAGCTTGTCCTGTATTCTTCTCACCCAAAAAGAAGAAAGTAAGTCACTGTCACTTCCATCCTCTTAGAGCCACATCCCTGGACCTTTCCAAATTGTCCTCACAGTCCCTGCAATGGCAGCCAAAGGCTGCAGCCCCAAGCCATGCACCCATTATGAGTCCAGTGGATTGGCGAGATCAGAGCTGAGAGTCAGGGTCTGAAGTCTCACTTAAACTCTGTGTTCAATACTCTGAGCTGACAGTCACCTGCTTTAAGCCTCAGCTTTAAAACTGACCATTAATAGTATCTCTTTCACTAACCACTGACTTGTTATGAACCTATGATATGAAGGCATCATCCAGGAGGTAAAGAAGTTGGCCCAGAATGGTTTTTATTTCATGGTGGTTAAAAGAAGTAAACAGAAAGTGGTGAAGTCACAGAGGGAATGAGAAAGAACCGGAAGGAAAGCTAATTACACACAGGCTGTGTTTCAGGATATCAGGGTTTCCATTTTATGACCACAAACCAGTTCACAAGTCTTACAACCATATATGGAAAGCCAGCTTTCCAACAGAAAAAAATTCTGTCCATTTTTTCCAATTAAAATTGGAATTTTTACTTCAAGTTTGTGTTTTTAACGAAAGCCAAATCTGTTCAGGCAAAATTATGTAGATGCTTGTGTTACAATTTCAAACAAAAGGGAAATATTATTTATGAACAAAGAATCTTTTATTTTTAATATTATTAATGTTAAATTGGGTGTAATAAATTGTCTATGCTCTGTGGATGATCTAGGACAAAATCAAATATATATATCAAAGCATGAAATGCAAAATAAGTCCTATCTGCAGTAGGACTCCCTGTGACATTCATCTGTGACACAGGTCTGGAACAGATGGTAAACAAGACAATCTGAAGGGAATTACAATCTGCTTATCAAATGCCACTTTGCATGATCTTCTCACAAATACTAAATATTTGCTAACTCTTACAGACACATCTTATACTCTCTAAAGGTATCATGGCAAGCATTTGGCACAATTAGGTGTTATTAAGCATGTTGCCACCTTATCACCTTCTCAGAGATAACCAGGAGGAGAGTGACTTAGCCTTTTGGTACTCTCAGAAATTTAGGTTGAAGGTTAAACTTCAAATTTCAGCATTGATTCATGGTAGCTGTAGAAATCACCATGAACTACAGATGTGCCTGTTTTAAAGAGTACTCACAAACTCTCATCACTCAGTGTCCATTTTATAAGTTCAGCTTTCTCCTGCATGAAGCAGAGCTCTGTCACCCTTGACACCTACTGTAGCATGGCTCCAACTGGTGGCCAGAGCTAAAGCTGGGAGGTATCTCTGCCATCTAGCAGGTGGACCCTTGCTTCCTTGCAAACTCGTTAAAAGGGATATTTGGACATTCACTGATGGACATCAAGGTCACAGTCCTTAAACTAGTGGCTGGGCTATGGAACCTGTCGCCGTCCTCCCTATGCGTGGTCCCTGACCTCCATGGGTGTCTTCCACATGAGCTATGCACCACAGGGTCTGTAAATTCTGAACACACCCTGAAACGTTTTCACTGGGCTTGTGTCAGAGAGCCATGCTGCAATAGCTGCCCAAGGATGGGGCCGAGGACACTCGTGTGGGTGGGTACTGTGGGCGCTCGTGTCCGGTCCGGGTGGCTTGTAGGACTTTAGCTGCCAGTTGATCAATAATGCAACTGAAGCCGGGCGTGGTGGCGCAGGCCTGTAATCCCAGCACACGGGAGGCTGAGGCAGGAGGATTGTTATGAGTTCGAGACCAGCCTGAGCTACAAAATGAGTTTAAGGCCAGCCTGAACTGCATAGTGAGACCCTGTCTCAAAAAGGCAAAAAAAAAAAAAAAAAATGCAACTGAGTGAGTTTCATTCAGAACACCTGGTTACCAGATATGTGTTGGACCTAGGAAGAGGAATTATTCCTTTTCAAATAATTCCATTCGAGTTCTAACTGACATGTTTTTTTCTTTCTTCTTTTACTTTTTTATTAGCACATTTTTTTTTTTTTTTCAGTAGAGAGTAGTCATACTTACTATGGGGAGTTTCTTTGTGTACATCATGTCACTTTACAATAAAAATTAAGGTTAAAAACAAAAAGAATAGGTGTAAAGTGGTCAGAGAGAAAATTATCCTGCCCATCCTTGCTCCACATTAGAAGGCTGCCATGGGGGCTGGGGAGACGGCTCAGTGGAATAAGCACTTCCCTGGCAAGCACAAGGCCCTGAGTTCAATCCCTGGTTCCACAAAAAAAAAAAGAAAGAAAAGAAAAAAAAGAAACAAAGAACACTGCCATGTTAGTGGAAGGTTGTTTGTAAATCAATAATTTAACTTTATATTTATTAATCAATTCTTAAATATCCTAAAGTCTTAAATTGAGTGTGGTACAGGTCCACTCTAGAAACACAAAAGCAATTGTTGGACTAAAATCTCTAGAGGCATGAAGGGCTGATTTTTATGCTAGCTAATGAAAATAACAATGCAACTTTTTAAAAACTATTTTTGAAGCAGCATGAGTACAATTATGTTTGGAGCTCACTATGGAACAATAAGAACAAATGAAACATATTCTTGTTATAGTGATTCTTTCTTTGCCAAATGCTGAGTAAAATACTTTACTCTGGAAACTACTCCTCCTCAGGGAGCCCTGACCATGTCGCCCGGTTACCAGCAGTACAGAAGCCCGTGGAGAGTTTTGACTCCTGCGAGGCTTCGTTATTTCCAGTACAAATAGAAAAAGGTTTTGATCAAAGAGGCGCTATTCCTGGAGGAGTGCTCCTTCTAAAATGTCAACAACTAAGCAGTTAGTGAAGATGCCTAACAAAACAAATGACCTCTGGAAGAAGGGGAGTGTGGCAGGGGAAGGGAAAGTTAGGGGCCACCTTGAGGTGGTCGGCACAGTTCCCACTCCCCACGAGTGAGTGGACTTCGTTGAATGAATTTAGAATCACATATTTAAAGCCATCCGAGATAAGCCTTCCCTCAAGGGTTGGTGATCATTACTTAAGGGACACACAAGTAGCTAGGAGCGGAGGTGCATGCCTGTTACCCCGGACCCTCCATGCTGACACAAGAAGATCTAGGTGAGTGTGAGACCAGCCTGCCAGAGAAGCCTGGCTCAAAACACACAAATAAGTCAATAAATAAATAGCCAGCTGACACCACTGTGATGAAACCATTTTCAGAAAGTCTGCCCCACGGTGCTTTTGTTAACTGAGGTTCCAGGTTTCCAAGCCAGCGCACCCCAGGACATCACATTGGGAGGTTGCGGGAGCCTGCTTAACGCGTTTATTGGGACAGGAGCGCGGCTGAGCCTATCTCAGCCCTAAGCAGACAGGATTCCCCATCAGAAAGCACCTCCTTCTGCTAGATTTGACTGACCTTGGCAGAAACAAAGGTTACATTTCTTGTTATATAGATCTTGTTCTATCTTGGTCTTAACCATCCAGCAGAAAAGTTTGAAAACGAATTATAAAAAGTAAAGCCATATTAATATTCTGAACTGTAAAAGGCTCAAGTCAATAACTTCTGACATTGCCAGTCCTATGGATAACCCACTACTATTACGGACTACTGGACTTATTTTACTGAAGTCACGCACCTACAATATTTAAATGGCAATGGAATACCCATCTCTGAAAAAGCTAAACAAAAAAGGGGATACAAATGAAGGACCATTTTGTATCTGTATGTGCAAAATAGTTAGGGTAGATATGCAGCTACTTTCTCTTAATCTAATGAGAAGAAAGATTTGTACTAACAGTGTTTGGACAGGATATCATGTCTGCATCCTATACTATGAATAAGCACTAAGACAATAATATGCAATGTATTAATCATTGAAACTGTCCTACTAATCGGTTTGAAACTGTCTCATTGCCATTTCTTCCTCAATAAAATTAAGTTTAAAAAAGAAAAAGAAATTAAAAATTAAAGAAAGCAAGCACCTCCTGGGCGGGGAAGGCTGCTGAGGCCCAGCACCCGGCCGGCGTCGCACGAGTTCCCCTTAAGTCCGCGCCAGGTGCGGCCCCCTGCGCTGCATCCAAGTTAATTCGATTCTACAAACACCAAAAAGTCCAGACCGGGCACAGAGAGCCACGAGACTCGGGACTTCCCACCGTTCCCCGCCACTCTCGCCCTTCCAGACCCCCGCTCCAAGGGCATCCAGGAAATCGTATCCCCACGCTTAGGTGGCGGTTACCGTGCACCAGGCGCCACAGCCTGCGCGGCGTCCCTGCTGCTCCTCGGCTCCCGCGCCCGCTGCTGCAGAGCCGTCCAGGGACGCAGTCCACGCGGAGCCCCAGGAGCCGCTGCCGCCACGCCTCGCTATTAGTACTCGGAGCGCCGCTGACCCAGGGCCGGCACACCTCCGCCCAGCGGTCGGGGGAGGGCAGGCAGGGAGTACTTTCAGCAGCCCTTCCAGCCCAGGGCCCGGGCCAGGCGCCGCCGAATCCAGCTCCTCGCTGCTAACTTCTGCGCAGCGCTGATCCAGCGGAGGAGCCCAAGCCAAATACGAGGATGCGTCTGCCGGCCACCGGCCCCACGAACCTATTTTGGATCCGCTGCTGCGAGCAGCATCTGCTGCCCCATTCATCCAGTCTGGCCTGACATTTAAGAGGTGTACAAGTGAATCCCTTTTCCTGATCCGATTTCAGCCTTTTGCCTCTGCAAAATTCTAAGTTTAGAGGACAGAAGGGGTGAGCAAAAGGAGGAGCTAATTGGAAAGGGTCAACTTTTATATAGTCTCAGGTTAAAGTCTTCTAAACCCTTGTTTAGTTTCAGTCGGGTTCTTCCTGTAAACTTCAAATTATTCAGTAAGAATTGTTTTGTTATTCTTCCAGCCGCTTTTCGTTTAAATTTCCTTCAGAGCTGAGACTGCTTATATGGTAAGAGCCATCGGTTAACACATTTTGAGGCACATTTATGTGAATTACATCACGGAATTGCATGTAAAATCCAGGTCCTGGAACCCACAAAAACTAAAAACATGCCTTCCTTTAGAGCAGATCCTCATTTCATTCATTAGTTACTTCCTCTGGCAAACAAAATAACAATCCACAACTGTGAGCACAGCCTTTTTCTAACTCAGAAAAATTATTTCCAACATACCTTCAGCCAACGCTATTAAAAACATTAAAATTAAATTCTAGGAAGATTCTCTAAGTTTCTTCTTACTTGTAATGCATTTTACTAGGTAAAGGGCTGGACTCTAGTGATGAGAAGAAACCATTATGAATTTTAGAAATTAAACTTTGGGTACTCTGTTAACAATACTTGGGAGAATAGGATCTGGAAAATTTTCACTCTTTTTATTTTTTTTTTTTGTATTTCTTTTTTATTTATTTATTTATTTTTATTTTATTGAAATACAAATGTCAATCAGACAGTTTCAAGACACCTTAACCATACAGATTCGATAAATTAATACATTGCAAACTGTTTTCATAACGTTTTGGTATTGTACAAGGTGCATATATGATATTATATTTACAGATATTATTTTAGCAGATATCTTTTATCAGTAAATTAAGAGTGTACTGCTTACTTATCTTATTTTTTTATACCTGAATTATATCAAAAATTCAATAATTATTTTCCTAGTGGATGACCATAGTACTAGAAGCCAACATAATATCCTATCCAACCACCATTAGTGCAGATCTTGCTTCTCATAGAATTATGTAGAAGCACAGCGTTATCTCTCCCAACTGTACTGTCTATACACTCACATCATGATTTTTTCTTTCTACACCCCTTCCTTTGTCTACACCTGTCAAAAGTGGGCACTCCATTGACATTCAACTAACTTAGGTGATTGAACTCGACACCACAATCCAACACAGTCCAGCATTCTACAACCATAGTGAGTTATTCAAAGAAATTGTCGACCATAGCCATTTACAGCTCAGCTTAATATTATGGGCTCACGATGTACACTTCATTTTTATACTTTTCTGCTCGCTTCGGCAGCACATATACTAAAATTGGAACGATACAGAGAAGATTAGCATGGCCCCTGCGCAAGGATAACACGCAAATTCACTCTTTTTTTCGGAAGCATTGAGAGGTAACCTCCATTCCATTCAGCTTGGTGCCCAGTGTCAGCTGCTGTTAGCTTGCACACCTTTGAGTGTGAGTCACGTGGGGTCTGCTGAGACCACGACAGATTATAAAAATAGCAAGTGAAAAATGCAGGCAAAGATCACTCTCGCCTGCAGCGGCCCCTCCCATCTCCAAGCAGGGCTCCTGCAGTTCAAGTTTGACTTTCAGTACTAGTGAGCAAACATAGAGCACTCTCAATGAACTAAATCCAGCTTTGCCTAAGTCTTTAAATTAACTATGTAGTGCTCCAACTTGTGATTCTCCTGTCTCAGCCTCCTGGAGTGCTGGGATTATAGGAAGGCACCACCATGCCCCACTTTGAAATCTCGGGGCTGGGGAGATGGCTCAGTAGAATAAGTGCTTGTCTGGCAAGCGTAAGGGCCTGAGTTCAATCCTTGGCTCTGCAAAAAACAAAAACAAAAAACCCTAGGTTTTAGCCGGGCGTGGTGGCGCATGCCTCAGATTCATAATCAGAACTTAGTCTTTGAGGTCACCCCTTGCTAGCTTCTTTCAATGCTCATACTTATTTCTATAGCAAAAATATTTTTTCTTCAACTGCTGTATACTTCCCCTGTGCCAGATGCTACACATCTGAAGAAAACCCTTGGAGTACCTTATGTTATTGACAGAGACAGACTTAGAATGAAATAACTGTTCTTCTGTTTTATGCTCCATGAAAAACGAGAGACATTGGGAACCATAGCTGGGAGAATGGCTCATTCTACCTGCGGAAGTAAGAAAATCTTCCACTCAGAAGTGGTCATTTTAAAACACAAGAATCTTCACCAATCATATTTGCTACCTCCCAAGTATTTTTCATACATCCCCTCTTATAAACTTTGTTAAAACAATAGTTATTTTTGTCCCCATTTTACAAGTGAATAACTGAAGATCAAATTAAAGAATTTGCCCCACAATGCAGAAGTGAAGAGTTTCTGAACTCGGATTGGAACGGTGATCTCTGAAATTATAATGCCTGTGCGTCATCTCTGCACTGGACCGCACTGATTAGTGGAGGGACCTTCTTCAGTCTTTGTGGTAAATAATTTTGATCAAACCTTTCAAAATCATGTCCCCTTGAAACAAAGACAGGCCAGTTGGTGTTGCAGGAACCTGGGCTACATTCAGGCAGTATGGATTCTTTACTGAGTTCTTTCTATGTGTAGCAAGATAGGACACACAATGAATTTCTAGAAAGATTCACACCAGGCTCTTCTGAGAAAATTCATTAGCTCCTAACTCCATTAAACAGTTTTGAACACTTACTATATTATACACACTTTTTCTGAAAGTTGATTTTATCCCAGTAACAAATTTCCTTAATAATGCTTCTAAACCTTAGGAATTCACATTTAGAGAGGAGGAAGGGTTGGTTGTTCCACATAGAGTAAACTATTGAACCAGTTTGTTTGAAGCTGAGAAATGTGTCTTCTGAACAGGGAGGAAAAACAAAAAACACCCTACACTTGTATCCCATTGAGAACATTTCACCCATTCTCACCTTCCAAGAAGCTCTGCAGATTGTGTGGGTCTGAAAATTACATGGACTGCTTGACTCAGACATCCAAAGGCAAGGTTAAGAATCCAGTCTTTGGTGCCAAACACTGTGTGCACACACCAACCCATGCAACCAGAATTAACTCAGTACTCAATCCATCCAGTGCCACCAATGGATGAACAACTAAGGTACTCAAAGATTCCCTGTTTGAAAAACAGGATTGATAATATAAACCTCATGGGAGTTTTGTTTGATGAGCTATGTATTGATAAAGAAATTACTTTAGTTGATAGTAGTTTAGCACAGATCTACACTAATAGTGATTTACAGAATTTAAGCTTTTCCTCATTCAAAAAGTGTTTTGAAGATTGAAGGTATAGGTTCAGTGTTTCAAACAGACATTTTTTTCCCAAACATCTTTAATACATTCTTCAAATCTTAAAAGTTTTTCATGGTCACAAGATGATTGCCAGACTACACATAGATTTGTGTCCATCTTCCAAACAAATAAAGAGTGAAAGGAGAGGGAAAGAGAGAGATTTGGCAGTTAAATTTGTCCCCTTTAAATAAGTTTCCATGGAGCCTTATCCAACAACAACCATTTCACATTCAACAAAACAACTCCTCCTTATACAAGGGAGGCTGGGAAATGGGTGTGAAAATACAAGGGGCTTAAGGCAAGCACATCTTGCAAAAGAAGAATGATAAGCATGAGCGGCCGCCCCATATCAGAAACACATTTGGCACAGAGTCTGGCAGAGGCTGAGCTCTCAGGAAATACGTCCGCCAGAGCACCAAGAGGTTCCCAACAAACAGGTGATAATGGAGCTATGTGTGGATTGGGTGAGGGGCATGTCCGGGAGGGGACACGTGTGGAAAAATTAAGCCAGGAAAGGTATTTTTGAAGAAAAATAATTCATTTATTTCAAGCGAAGCCCAAATTACCAGGAAGCATTATGTGGACTGTAATTGTCATATTTTGATGCTGAAAACTGAGAAGAGAGAAACATACTTCACAAAGGAATCCCACAATAGGACAAAGACTATAGCCACTTACAGAACTGGGGAAGTGCAAAATAATGTAAAAAGAATCCTTTATTATTTACAAGTAACCTAAGTCATATTTTGTAAGAATTTTGGCATGCAATTTATCAGAAGGCTGTCAAGGCCACCCAGATTTTACTGGAGGCTTAAAGGTTGGAAGATCAGATTTGAGCATCAGGCAAGGGCCAAATCAGATCTGGAAGTCTGGCCAAAGGTATTTCTTCCCCTTACTGAACCCAAAGGAATACCACAGGCAAACCCTACCTCATGTCCCCAGGAAGGATCCAGGGTTTGCATAATGTGACCAGGCTGCTCATGTGTGTGGCTGGTGGGCTATGTCTGGAGCCATAGGTGGAGATCAATTTCTGCCTGGCTCTCCCAGGTGGAGAAGTAGATGAGCTATTCACATAAGAAGAGGGAACCCACATGCAGACACCGGAAGAGAGGGAGACATGTAGCAAGCTGCTCTCCAATCAAAAAGATAGATTCTTCTTCTCAATGTTCTAATGATCCAAGCTATTTGAGCTTAAGCATTTATCATGTGATCTCTGCCTAAGAAACAATACTTAGTGCTCCTAGTTGCTCAATTTAAAGTTAGGCATTATTCTCAAAACACATAGTTATGGAACACTAGAGCTGTAACAACTCAGGCCTATGAATTTCGAGAGTTCTTTTTTCTTCAGTAGGTAACAGAATTTTTCTGTTTTGAAAGGACTCTACACACACACACACACACACACACACAAGTGCAAACAGACACACAAACAAAGGCACACACATTTGCCTAAGGGATTCAGGGAACAACACAGATATTAAAACCCACATGTCTCTGATAGCTAGCAGAAAACAGATACAATCGATACTTATTTGTCTTGTGATCAAGAATTTATTCAAAATTTTTAAATTCAGCTTTGTTGATGTGACAGGCACTGAGCCAAATATGTCATCAAAATAAGACATCATTGCTCTACTGGTCCCTAAGAAAATACTCTTAGAAGGGGAGAGAGGTACAAATCATTAAATCACTTCTTGTATTAAAGGCTATGGTAAAGGGATGCACAAAATTATGTAAAAATGTAGCTCTGAGTACTTCTCACTAAACTATGCTAGGCTTCTGCTTTCTCAATAGTGAGTAGAAAAAATAATAGCAACCTCACTGGGAGACTGCAGAGGAACAAATACTTAGCATTGTGTGTGTAGAACTTGAATGTTAGCAACTAGTAGAATAAAAAAGTATTATTTGGACTGAGCTTTGAAAAACCAAATGGAAATTTGGTATGTTGATGGGGTTAGTAGTTTTTAGACAGAGACATGAACAAAGTATTGGTATTTAGCCCCAAAGCAATAACTAGTCACTATTTTTATGAATGATTTTGGGCAATTAGGGGAGAATTTCAATTTTAATGGTTTGAGATCCACTGGAAGAATTGATGGAGCACACTGCTAGGATGCTTCTGGGTAGGTCACATGGACATAGATTCAGTCTGTACTGGCCCTTCTTCCTTTCCTCCTGGGCTGTTCCCATGTTCTATGTCCTGGCTGTCTTTGCTCTACCACTCCCTTCCTTCATGATGTCTCTGCTGTGTAGCCTGCTGACCAGGGACTGAACCTATGAGCAAGTTAAACCTCTCCTTCTTTAAGTTTGGGTGTTGAGCACTATGTCTCAGTGAAGAGAAAGTAACTAATAGGGATCAGATGGGAGGTGTAAGTAGGTAGAAATGGGGGTAAGAAGGGAGCCAGAGCGGGATCCTGAAGGACTTTCAGGATGTGTTCGAAAGCTTAACCTTCTCTGCTAGGCAACAAAGTCCCCCTGAAGAGGCAGGTAGCATTATGGTGGAAAATGAACAAAGGCAGAGGAGGAGCTCCTGTAAGAACTGCACTCCAGCCATTACAGGAATGAAAGTGAAAGAGGGCAAGTACTGCCCACTAGCAGAGAGAATGAAAACTGAGAGTCAGAAACCAAAAATGGGTACATTTCTTCAAGTGTGGGTAAAGGTGAAGTGTGAACAGTCTTCTGCACTTTCCACTGCCCAAGGCAAGCATGAGGCATAGAACAAGGAGCTAGTAAGCAAACACCCATGGGACACCTGTGGTAACTGAGTTCAGAAATTCTGGAAGGATGACTAATGGGCAACTCTTCACTCTGTTTTCAAGCTTTGAAATCATTGGGGTCACTGAAGGCCCTTCCTGAATATAAGATTCCTGGCAAACTTCCACCCTGTGTGCTTTTTAAAAGGAACTATTGGTGAGTGATGAGAACTCAATTTTTAATTTGGTAAATGCTGCCAAATTGATAAAAGTATTACTAGTTAAAAAGAATAAGGAGGCCAACAAGATAGTCGAGTGGACTAAGTATCTACTTAGGCAAGCACAGGCACAGGGATTCGATCCAGACACCACATGCAATGCTGGCTCCACCCTTGGATGCATTGAGCAGGCCACTGAGACCAACCAGGAGTAGCACAGGCCTGTAATCCCATGAGGGAGGCTATAATCTCAGCTGAGGAGGCTGAAAACAAGAGGATCACTATGAGTCTCAGCTGTGTAGTGAGACCCTGTTGCAAATACATAAAAAAAAGAAGATGCTGGTGCGTTGTTGAGCTGCGTCACACTGAGTACACTGGGCTACCACTGCTCAGTGCTGTCTGGAAAAGCTCCTGTGCATCATAGATTCTAGAGCACTTGCAGTGCAATGAATGGTGTCATTTAAAGCAAATAGTTACCTATCTTAATCGTAAGGCACAAATCTTTCTGGAAATCTTCACCATTGAAACTGTACCTCAGAGCTGGTAGCAAAGCCATAGTTACTTTGTCAGTGCAGTATGCAAACTGGTGTTGGTCTGAGAAGTGCTCAGCATCATTCACAAAAGATAAGGACACACCCTGAGGGCAATCACTTGCACACCCTTAGAAGAAGGGCATCTTGGTACAGCTGATATCTTGGACCTGAGGACTGGTGTGTGGCTGTCCTGTTCACTGTAGATGCAGGGCAACAGCCCTGCCATCTACCCACTTACTTGTCAATATCTTCCTCCTCCCAGTTTTGACAATCCAGATTCCACCCAACTGGCAGCCAAACAGGTCTCCAGACACTGCCAAATGTTAACACTAGAGAAAATGCTCTCAACCAATAATCACTGCTTTATAACAATTTGACAAAGTAATTTTATGTTGATTAAATCCTAATAATACAAAAATGAAATTGGGGCTTGTTTTTGTGTGTTCTTTTATTTCTTTTCTCTAAAACTTTGTTATTGTAATCCCTATTATTAATTTGTGTTAGACTAAAATGAGCAATCCCTCCCTCCATATAGCTCCACACAACATGATGCAAAACAGCACTGTTAAAGAAGTCATCGTCCAAAGAAAGTTTCTAGCACTGAGCTATATTGTCCCTCTGCCACAATGACCCAACATCATAAGGTGACATATTCAAAATCTATCCTGCTTTTGCTTATGTGCCCAGGTAGAAAAGTCTCTAGCAATCTCATCATCACCAAAAAGAAAGAAAGGCGGTGCTATGTTACCTTTCTGGTGTGAATGAATGTTTCCCAGGACACGTAGAAATTTGCCAAGTAAAGGGTGGGACAATCCAAAGTTAAGCCTCATAAACTTTTTATAACAGTAATTCCTAGATCAGAAATCACAAACTGGCTGGGCACAGGTTCAATTTGGTCGATAGTCAGATTTTACTTGACTCCTACATTGGTTTTTTTGAAAAAAATACTGAACTCGTTCTCCTAAAAAGTCTTGATTCCCAGCTTCTTTTGAAAAGTCAAAACACTTTGGTGATACTAGGTCCATATGCTCTCACGGTGTCAGTCAGTTGAAACCAAAAAGCAGCCACTGACCTCAGCTGTCCTTTGCTGTCCCCTGACCAAGCCCATGTTGGTTTACATAGGCATGTGAGTCAGCAAAGCAGATAGAGCAAGTAACATGAATGGCTGGAGGACCAGAGAGGACAGAGGATTAGGTCACTGAAGGTAGAACATGTTGGAGCCAGGAATGGGCTAGGCCTGAAGAGAGCAGGTCAGAGGCTCCAATGTTTGAAGTAACTTGACAGTTTGAATTCTTGGCCTTAGGTGAGCTTCAGCTGGGGATACCAATACGGGTGCTCTCTGGATGGTCCAGACTGTCTGGACCCAATCTTCCTGATTCCATTAATGATCATTGTCTTGGTTACTCTTCTCTCATTGTTGGGACAAATACTAACATCCAAAATGAAAGAAGGAAAGGTTTATTTAGCTCATAGTTAATGCAGGTTTCAGTCCATGCTTTGCTAACTCCAAGGCAGACTGGCCCATGGCAGAGGGCAACAGTTCACAGTGGTGGCAAAGAGCAAGAGCAAATGGAAGGAGAAGCAGCAACAGTGGCAGCAGAGAGGAAATCTGTCTCCCTTAAGTTGCATTCAGGCTATGTATCCCGGACTACTCACTCCTGTAATCTCAGCAGTACTAAAACCCATAATCCCATTGGATCATGAGTTAATCACAAACTCCAGAAGTCCCCACCCTATAACTTACATGAGACATTGGGGGAGACACCTAGACACAAACCATAACAATTGTCAAGCCATAGGACCTGGGCAGCAGTGATCCTCCTAAACTGGCGTGTATGAACTTCTCTCCTATTATTTGGCTTCATAATTCTTAAAGAGCCCCCCAAGTTGCACTGCTAGAAAACATCTAACCAACCTGGCAGTGAGCACTCAGAACAAACTAAATGGACCTTAGGAAGATAAGTGGTTGTGACACTGGCTGCACTCTGAGTGCCACAGAGCAGTTGCCATTTATGTGCAAAACAGTATCCACTGTGTGCAACTGTGAAGCCCGAAAGACATTTCATAGAGGGTACGAAGACAGCTATGCAAAAAGATAATTAGAGAAAACTGGGCAGGCACTGTTTCAGAGGCTGAACTAAATTTTAGAGCTACCAGAGCATGAGTAACATAATCTCGACTTGGGGGAATTGGTACTTCCTGGAAGAGAGGGCATCTGATCTAGGCTCAGCTGAGATGAAGTTTCCTAGGAGAGGAACATGTTTCAAAAGGAAATGGAGCCAAAGGCATCAGCCCATGCAAATGTAGAGGGTTGAAGTCTCACTGAAATAAGCAGGGACCTGTGAGAGTGCTTTTGAATGTAGGTTCAAAATGACAATAATGTCAACTTTTATTGTTTGGAGAGGAAATCTGGTGGAAATTTGGAGTCAGAGAAAGCTGGAAGAATTGAAGCAGACAGGCCTGCTTTGAGCCTGTTGCCTAAATCTAACTAAGGCCAAACATGAACAAGTGTCCTAAGACATTCAGGAGGCATTTTCAACTTACATTACATCTGGGAGACGGAGGAAGAGACAGACTGGGGATGAGTCCACTTTCTCACTAGGGAGACTGAGTAGATAACAAAAGTGTTATCTTAAAGTAAAAATAGAAATTTAAAAATAAAGAGTGAAAAGTACACTTGAGGAGATATGTAAATAGTGAGTTGTTTTGAAGAAGTTTAAAACAATGGTGGGGCCTTCAAGTAGATTTGTCCAAAATAAGTTACTAGTATGTCATGTAGCAAGAGAATAAGAAAGCAAAACAGGACATGGGCTTCGTATGTCACCGATAAAGGGCTGGAGATGTGACTTAGCGGTAAAGCTCTTGCCTTGCATGCCTAAGACCTTA
>PVKA01018627.1:14413-43583 GCA_004027165.1 Ctenomys sociabilis | reverse complement strand
CTGAGAAATCTTATATAGTCAATACAGAATACCCAAACAAGCAAATATTATTATTCTTTTATTTCATAATTCCATAAAATCACAGGTTTTTAATGTAGTAAATTATGCAATATTATTTAACTTTCCTATAAATATTAGTAAAGCAAATGAAAATAATTGTATAAAATGATAATAAATTAGGTGATTATAGATCACAAATCACTTATCAATTGCCATATAAATATCAATATCTATATCTAAATCTATATATATAGATTCAGTGCAACTCAGTATAATTTTCTCCATTCATGTTTCTCACTTGCCTATAAGCAATAAAAACAAGAAGAAATAAAACACATTTGTAAAATTGTATATTGCTGTATTTTCTTAAATTGTTTTCTGCCATTATTATATACATCGCTTTAAATATTAAAGGATTAATAAAGATTTTTTACTTAGCTTGAAGCTTTTAAAAATTTTTAACGGTGCATGTTTACTGCACGTAACGCTCGCATCCCTCGTGGAGCTGGCACATTGCATGTGTGCTTTGCTTTCTCTTTTCATCTCCTTTCCCTCCTGCTCCGCCCCCTTCTATCTCTTGATGCCCTGTCCTTCCCAAAAGCTCTAACTTTCCACTTCTTAGGATCTCTATTATTATTAGTAGTAGTAACAGTAGTGGTAGTCGTGGTAGTAACAGTTGTAGTACTGTTGGCACTGGGGTGAGGGATTGAAATTAGGATCTGCCCAAGAGTTTTTGTCTTATTTTGAGACAATGTTGCTAAACCACCCAGGATGAGCTCTTATTGATGGTTTTCCTGCTTCGGTCTCCCAGAGTGCCGATTTATATTTTGAAATATTACTTTGTAAAATGTACAACAAAATATTTGGAAAATTTTTAAAAGAATTTTACTGCTTGGGAAACATAT
This sequence comes from Ctenomys sociabilis, assembly GCA_004027165.1. Classification (NCBI taxonomy): domain Eukaryota; kingdom Metazoa; phylum Chordata; class Mammalia; order Rodentia; family Ctenomyidae; genus Ctenomys; species Ctenomys sociabilis. Next base: position 42,678 of record PVKA01018627.1, on the reverse strand, counting down.
GTAACAAACAACCTCAATATCAGCTACGGTTACTAATTATTTTTTTTTTAAATGAACATTGTTGTGTATTTAAATCTGGGATTGTTTTAAGAAATTGGATAAAAATGTACTTTCACGAAGATTGCAATTTTCATCAAATTATTTATAGATAAAAGTAGTCCTGAATAAAACCAATTTAGACTCGATATAGTTAAATAGCTGACATATTCTTTACTAGTATGTGCAATTTCTTAAAACCCCGCAGTTTAAAACAAAACAGCATTTATGAATTTTTAAATACTAAAGATCTAGGTCAAAATGGAAATTAAGATTAATAAAGGAACTTTTGACTATTGGGTCTATTTTACATAATTGCTTTTCCCAGTTTTAATTCATTGATTGGCAAGAGTTACATTCTCCATTTAGATATCTGAATCCAGTTGGGTGACAAATTTTCCTATAGCTTCGAGCAAGAAAATATCAGTGTATACTTTCAAACTATATTATCGCTATTGGCCACATTCATCTGATGTTATTTTAAATTAAACAGAAAACATTAGATCCATTCATTTTGATTATGTTTAGCAGAGAAACCTTTAGGCTGAATTATAAATTAATCTATTGCTTTCTTTAGAAGGACATTCATTTCTTGAGGCTTATTGACATTGGCCTAATTTAGTTTTAATGCTCTGGGTCACTCAGTTGAAATCACATGGCTTGTTTTCGCATCATGTTCTGCAGGGGTTTACCTCATGAGATAAAGAAATCGATGGCTGTACAAGGAATTCAGGTTATTCTCTCCCCTGGGTCCAGAAAGCATATACATTTGTACTTAGTGCGGCCTGCTGAGAAGCCCGGACTAGTTACTACGGCTTGAAGGCAGTCAGAAGTATCCTTCCGAAGCAGCCCTTCCTCAGGGCGCAATCAGGATGATTCTTCCCCTCTGCACAGAGCTGCTTTTTAACCGCTTTGAAGTGGCTGTAATTATTTCTTTCTGTCTACTCTTGGGCCTGGATGCACAAAGGTTAGCAAGAGTGCCTCAGTATTTTTCTCCTCAAACCTGTGTTAAAGATCAAGTGAAAAATTCCTAGGGCCCTAGGACCCTACTTGTTGGTCCCTTGGGGGCTACCACAAGAAGCACACTAGATAAGTAGGACATCCTGCGCAGTGAAGAATAAAGTTGATCCTCCAGGTTGTATTAGTCTCGTACGAAGTTTACCAATATCGTTTTTAAAAGTATAGCTGCTGGGGCCAGGGAGATGGCTCAGTGGAATAAGCGCTTCCCCGGCAAGCACAAGGCCTGAGTTCAATCCCTAGTTCCACAAAAAAGTAAATAAATAAATAAATAAATAAATAAATAAGTAAGTAAATAAATAAATAAAATAAAAATAAAAGTATAGCCACTTAGAAGTGCCCCAAACTCACTATCAGAGAAATTAGTAGATGTAGATGATTTCTACAAATTTTAATTCAAAGATATATCTGCATTCTTCTAGAAAACTGTAGTTTTTAAAAAAGGTATACATAAAAATATACATTTTTATACATAAAAATTTTATCTTTAATGTAGCTAGCAAGTCAATAAAATGAAGGAATACTTGCATGTCTCTAAAAATACTCTTAACAAATTTCTTTCCACATTTTACCTTGACTGCTTTCTTTTCTTTTTTTGTTTTTTCTTCAGGACAGGGTCTCACTACACAGATCTCACTCATAATAATTCTCCTATTTTCAGCCTCCAACACTGGGATTACAGGAACTCACCGCCACGCCCAGCCTCAATCACAGTCTCAGCATGTCCTGGGGGTGGGGCCATCATAGCACACCTGGGATCGAACCCCAGCTACGACGCTTTGCCTAAGCCAGCACTTTAATATGCTAAGCTACCTGGCCAGCCCTTCCCTTTACTTCTTACTGGTTTGCTCATACATAATTCAACACAAAACTGCTATCTTGATTAATGAACAGAGTATACAGTGGAAGTCAAAACAACCTTTTCATACAGCAACATAATGCCTAAAACCTATTTTTTTTTTAAATGTATTTGATACAGGTTTCACTACTACATAGCTCAGACTCCTGTTGATCTCTTCTTTTCAGCCTCCCAGCTCTGGGATTGCAGGTGCGCACGACCATGCCCAGACTCAGTGCCTGGCTCAGTGTGCCTGGGAGACAGGGTCCTTCAGCATACAGGACCTGGGATCAAACCCCCATCCCTGAGCTTGCCTGAGCAGGCACTTAGTCTGCTGAGCTATCCTGCTCGCCCTTTATTTTGTATTTTGTTTATGCATGAAGTGGAAATCTATAACTAGCAAAAGGCTTAATTGCTATTTCTGTTTAATTTGATAATTTATAACATGTTTATATTTTTTACATTAGAAAATATGCATAATTCTCCAGAGGAATACTATCAAAATTCAAGATTTCATAATTTATAATTAAATTCATTAGTGGTAGAATTAGCATCTGCATAAAATTTAGCTTGTTTTCATTCTCCATGGGTATGAAATGTTATTTGAAATTAGATCAAAATTATCAGTCCCTAGTGAAAAAAAAAATATATATATACATCGATATGTACAAAATAGTTAGGTTAGATATATAGTTACTGTCTCTTAGTTCAATGAGAAGAAAGATTTGTACTAACACTGTTTAGATATATTATATGTCTCAATACCCTTTACTATGAATAACTACTATGAAGACAACAATATGCAATATATTAATTATTTTAACTGTCCTACTAAGCTGTTTTGAAACTATCTCAATGCAATTTCTTTCTCAATAAAATTAATATAAAAATTATCAGTCTCTAAATCTACAGGTTATCTAAGTTACAAATAGCCTTTATTCTCAAAGTCCTGGGATATGCACACTTGGTAACTGTGTCATTTGAAACATCACTTTTAGATTAAAAGACATCATGAATTCCTGAGTTTTTCTTTGAACCTACTCATGACTTGTTCTCGGTCTCATGGAACAATAAAATTTATTGCTGGAGAATCCATAGAGGTTCTGGGTGCTTATCTAGGCGAGGTTCTGAGGATGTCTTTACTTGTCTACTAACAGTGTTGTCTAATGCTGAGTAGGAGAGCCACACTTACTTTTCTGGAGGTTAGCAGCCTAGCAGACGCAGGAGATGGAGGAGACTGAGTGATGTGTTCTCAACATCAGTGGGCTAACCTGGCCTTATTAAGGTGACAGTGGCAGGCTTCTCAAGGAGAAGTCAAAAGCACATGGCATGGGGAGGCCTGGCATGGTACTTCCATTGTGTACCATGGCTGAAGCAACCCAGGAGCTTGGCCTATAAGAAAAGTGGTGCAGGGAGGTGCTAACACTTGCTGCAAGAACTTTAATGGTACACTGTAGAGGACATGAATTTAAGGGCTTTGAGACTTGAGGACATCCATATAATTAATATCTTATAGCTATATATTGCTTTCTGTTTTAATTTTCTCAGTGATGTTATTTGGTAGAAGAGACACCATTTTTTATTTTTAAAGAGAATAAAATTATTAAGAGGAGTCTGTTAGAAATTATGTAGAATTTCACTAAACAAAATGATAGGATTTCAACAATGATTGTTATACAGCATAACATTATCTTCAAATTAGTTGTTCAGATTAGCAAATACAGGAATACAAAATTATATATATGTACACACACATATATATATACACACATAAACACACACACACACATACACACACACATATATATATATATATATATATATATATATATATATATATATATATATACACACACACACACACACATAGCTAAACTGTGCTGCTATACAGATGGGTGCACAAATTTCACTGTGGTATGATATTCTCAGTTTCCTCCAGGAGGAGAATAGCTAGTTCAAATGGAACCTCTAATCTAAGCTTCAATTGGGTGAGATATTAGAAATCCTCTGTTTCTTCCATGCCCCACATCTAATACACAGACAAATTATCTCTGTCCACATATCATTGCTGCCTACTTCTCAGCAGTTTGTGTAACTCCATGCTCAATTTACCATTAAATTCCTATTCTAGTGTTTTAATATATTCCATTTTTACTTTATTTGCCCTAAATCACCAAATATTCTCTCTCTCTCTCTCTCTCTCTCTTTTTTTTTTTTTTGTTGAACCAGATATTGAACTCAGGCCTTTGCACTTGCTAGGGAAGTGCTTTTTCTACTAAGCCATCTCCCCAACCTCCAAATATTCATTTTTAAACTGGAAAAATATTCCTTTAAAATCCGAGTCAAATTGTAATAGTTTTTCTACCAAAAACTTATCTACTCCTCTCTGACTTCCTCAGGCAGTATATTTCCAAGGATCTTTCCACCTCATCTTGCTCAGCTCTATGCATCATCCTTCCCGACCTGTCTTGGAAACTCTACATCAAATGGAGCTGGTGTGCTTCTCCTCGGGCCTTTACCTTACTTGGAATCCTGTTTCTAGCTCAATTCTACGTTAGCCGAGTTCATAAATCGGCTCTCACCTCACTGGGTTTCTACCCACGTTTTCCACTCTAAATGATGTCGGAGGCACATTCTAGGTTGAGTCTTGTCCCCATTTCAATAAATTCCCTTCCAGATCATCTCCTTCCATCTGCTTGGACAGAGTCTACCTAGCACAACTCAGTGCTGCCACACAGACTCAATTTCTGGCTGTAGTTTGCTTTTCAAATTATATAACAATGTACTTGCAATAGGAAACACTTGACCTCATTTTTAACCATTACCTCTATTTCCATAAATAAAAGATTCAGTCACTTATGAAGCACTCAATATTAAGGCTGACAAAATCAAAATGAAAACTTCTATTATTAGATAAATGATAAACACAAAGACAAAAAAAGGTGTAATGAAAAATATAGAGATAACTGGGAAGTGTGTGAGGAATGGTATCTAACCAAACTTTCCTGGATACATGGGAATCTTGCATGATCCCACTACACAAGCAGCACGGTTTTTCCTGGATACATGATGAATTATATTAGTGATAGTCAAACAACTTATGAAAACGTATATACCTAATTGCTAACATGTAATTATCTCCCCACCTATGGTGACAAATTATTAGTATTTGGGAGGACTATGCGATAAAAATTACTTTCTTGTTTTGTGTAGATTATTTAAAATCTCTCAAGATGTGAATGCATAAATTGAAACTGAAAATTGTAATCATTCCAAAGTTATCTTTGCTACAATTATCCATAATTATAACCTGCACAATTAATCAATTTCACTATATATATATAAATAAAATATATAATATATTAATATTATATATTATATTATATAATGATATATAATATATCATTATATATTATACATACATATATATATACATATATATATGTGTGTATATATATATATATATATATAATGATAACCAGTTGAAACAAATTCAGATAATGCAATAAAAATGTTCATTCTCTGAACTGAATGATATAAAATAAATTTCATTTCTCTAAGTGTACAGGATATTTATAATATTACTAATTTTTTCCAACTGTACTAGTTCTGTTTCTTTTTTAAAAAAATGCTTCTAGCTCAATTCTGCATTCACCGAGATCAGACTCACAATGATCTTTCCTGTTTTTCTGACTCCCAAGTGCTGGGATCATAGGGGCATGCCACCACACCAAGTCTCAATCGCCCTCTCAGTGTGTCTGGGTGTGGGGCTGACGTGACACACTGGGGTCAAACCCCAGGGTTCTGCGTATGTAAGCAGGCCCTTCAGTTCACTGAGCTAGCTGACATACTAATTTAGTTGCTAGCAAAGTTGCAATGTGTTTAATTGATTCAATGGCTTTAAATTAAGTAGGCTTTGGTCTAAAATATGTTTGTAAAATCAGTTGTTATTTAATTATGAAAACTAATTGTTGAGTATTATTTTTTGTCATTTATCTGTGATAGTCAAAAGGAATGTGAAGTTTCCCCACAGTTTAAGAATTTTGGTCTGAAATCCTACCCCTTTTTATTATGATCTATTTTTTGTTGGAAAATATAGAATCACTAACTTTAATTGAAATAAATATAGAAAATTGTAGTTTCTGTGAGTTAAATCAACTTATGTAGTTTAACGTAATTATATTAGTAATTATTCTCAATTTAAACATTACTAAGTTTGTGTTTTAAGTTTACATGGGCTTAATTCTGAATGTTGATTTATTCAAAATTGGTATACTTTGCTGTTTCTCACTGGGGTGGTTTTAATTTCCATTCTCTCTTACTGAATATTAATAACATTTTTTCTTACCAAAACATAATTGCAATTTGAGGATTGTATGAGTCTCTGGGTATTATCATTTGGTTGCAAAGATCAAATCTGACCTAGCAAGTTGACATGGACTCTACAGTCATATGAATTGGTAGAAAAGTTTCTAATCTTTGAGAATATTTATTATTATTGGTTTACAGTATGAAGAAGTGGGCTAGGGAGAGAGCTCAGTGGTCCAAGTGCCTGCCTGACAAACACAGGGCCCCTGGTACCACACGCCTTGCTGGCCCTGGAACCCTGTGTGGAGGCACAGGAAGCATCAGGGAGCCTGAGATAAGAGGATCACTGTGAGTCCAAACTGTGCAGTGATACCCTGTATCAAAACAATAAAACACAATATGAACAAATAAGTTTATGCACCCAGAAACACAAATTCTCTACAAAGTAATTTAAACCAGCACAGAAGATAAACCAGACAAAATAGATAAAATGCACAAAGAAATAGACTCGTAGGACACCCAGATAAGGGACTGATCAGACACAAACATAAATAATATGTATCATTAAATTAGTAAAGTAAAAGATAAGGTTGGGAGAATATCCTGAGAAGCAGTGCAGCACCTAGGGTTGAGCAGCACCATGGCTGGCTTCGGGATCTGTCTGTGGGACCGGTAGAGTGGGAGTCTGTGCGTATCTGAGTGCAGCACGCAAGTCTTCCCACGGGGCCCACGTGTAGCCCCTTCTATTCTACCTAACTTTTTGTCTCAGATGCTTCAATCATGAAGAGCTGAGCATCTTTGCTCTTCAGCAACTTTCCACTGTATTGTTCCAGCTTTGGAACCAACAAATTGCAGACAGATGCCTCCAAATCTTGAACTAACGTAATCCTCTTTTCCTTTAAATTATGGGTGTCAGGTATGGGGTTTCAAATGTGAAAGCTGACAGGAGAAAATCGGTACCAGAGGAGAGGGATCAGTTCTCCTACTGTATATGATCACGTTCAGAGCTTTGAAGTGGTTTCAAAGAGATTAGAAAGGTTTGGAGACATGATTAGAAAAGTGCTAGAACACTAAAAGAACCTCTTAGGCACTTCTAATTGGACTAGGGAAGACAAGAATGTTGGTAGGAATTGGATGCCAAGGTCGGGCTCGGAGATTACCCTTGGAAACAAAGCTCCACTGACAATTTTACAAGACATTACATGTATTTCTTTAAATTTACTATTACTTTACTTTAAAGAGTAAAAATAGAAGCAAAAGCAAATAGAAAAATGACAAAAACAGGGTAACATGCAACAATTCACATGTTACAGATAGTCAGAAAAGGAATAGCTAATAAACAATGGTTGTTATTTATTTTTAATATCATTAAATCTGTTTCTCTGATTAAGAGACAGTTATGCTAAGTTGGGAAAATAATTGAATATTGATGCATGCTTTCAAGACATCTTAATTTTTTTCCTTTTCTTTCCAATTATTTTAAAAAGAATATGAAAATGGATCAAATATTTAAAATGGTACACATTAAGAAGACCAAGATGAGAGGTATTCAATCATGGGATTTGTAGTATAAATTTCTGTCCTTGATGTAGTTGCTCAGATTGCAGTTGTCAGAATACAGAATTAGTCAAGGTGAAAAATCTCAACGTTCTCTACTATTTTCAAATAACTGATGGAAATTATGAGTACAGCCATCTCAGTCATCCTGTATATATATACTTGCATGTTTTTCACATCTTCCTTTTTATCCTATCTTTTCTCCTTTCTCTCATCATCATTGTTTAATCCTTAAATTCATTTTCTTTCCATTTTACTAATCTATTATACCTTTCATGTTTTCTTTCTTCCTTCAAGTTTTTAAACCAGGGAGAGAATACAATATTTACACATGTGTATCTGATTCATTTCATTTATGAATATAGCTTCTAGTTGCATCCACTTACCTATGAAATCTTCAAGTTTGTCTTCCTTTATAGCTGAGTAGTACTCCATTGTGTAAAAATACTACATCTTTTTTCATCCATTCCTCAGGTGATGGACATTTGGTTGTTTCCAAGATTTAGCTATGACAAATAGTGCTGCTATGAATATGGATGCATATATATCATTGTGATATGATGTTTTCAATTCTATTGGGAAAATGCAGAGTAGGGGAATGGCTAGATTGAATGGAATATAGCTCAGCTGCTACATGTATTATATTGTCACAAAAGACATTTGCTTGTGTCCCAAGTCTTGCAGGAAAATGAAATTATTTTGAACTAAGTGTAATGGTATTGGATGTCAAGATAGCCCTGTATTTAGCCTGTTTAAAATGCTGACAGTCTTCAACCAAATGTAATCATGGCAAAAATGGAAATAATAAAACTATAACCCAAAAGAACCCTATGCAAAGTTAGCACTAGTGTAAGTGTAGCTGCTGAATTGCCTCTAGAAAAAGAAACCAAATGCTTTATATAGGGACAAGAAGGACGATCTCCTGAGTGCATCTCAGGAAACCATAGGGTTCTAACCACTGCAAACTCAACGATACAAAAAATATAAACCTTTCTTTTGAGAGGATATTCACTCAGGCTACTGCTGAAGAAATGCCTCTTAGGGAATTAATGTCCTTTGATAATTTCACTGTGGTCAGCCATCCGCACTTTCAGAGCCTGCTGCAATTAGGATCCAGGAGAGTGTGGATAGGACTTCCACTGACAGAAGACCTTGGAGTTGACCATGTTATAGAGGTTTAATAGTGACTCAAAACGTAAGAGTCATGTAGTCAAAGAGGCTTCCATCCACATTTCAAATGAAAGCCTGTGAAGCTTAGGAGGAAACCCTGTAGGTCGCAAATGGCACTAGCCCTATATAGATACCCCAGGGGCTGTGGCCGGCCAACCACTGAGATGTGGTTACCCAAATCTACTGGAATGCACAGCTCTTTGCTAAGATGCCGGACTTGGAGGTAGAGTAATTAATGCTTACCTTTTTTTTTTCTCCTTGCTTTGGTCATTTTCTATCATCATATTCCTTCCTTTTAGAATGGGAATATTTACCTATCAAAATACTTTTTATGTTAGGATTTTGTAATGTATTATATTTACAGGGTTTCACAGAGAAAAAATTTACTCTGACTCTCTGAAGACACATGGATTTGTACCTTAGAAAAGGGATGGAATTGTTGAGGATTTGGGAAAGCTATTGTTGTATTTCTTGTTGTGTGAAGTGTAGTTGTATTATATTATATTAGGTAGAATTATGAACTTGTTATTGTCTTGTTTGTTCACAGTGTGTGTTCTGGCTATTGATTGTGGTGCCAACTTGATTGGATTTGAGTTCTTTCCATGTGTTTGGGAGAAATCACATCCAAATCTGTCTAGGTGAGTCCTTGGAGATGGCCCCCACGTCTATGCCTATGATCTTGTTCCTCCCTCTCTGACACCATGTTTCTTGTATTTTTCTGTTTAAGACACAGTCCATGAATTAAGCACATTTACTCTGTTGTGTCTGTCTGCTATGGTAACATTACACATGTCCAGTACTGTCCAGCAACCAGCTACCCAAACACTGAATGTCCTAAATCTCTAAATTTAGCCTCTTCTTTAGGTAGTTAATGTCAGGTGCTGTGCCTCAGTGAAGAGTAAGCTGACTAATGCCACCATAAATGTTTCATGCCCATTAAGAATAGTTTTATGTAGTTGAGTGTTCCACAGTTTGGTATGGCATCACTGTTGGAAACAAAACAAAACAAAAGCAGAAACAAGTGTTGAATTCAATTTGAAGTGATAGACCATTACCTCTGAATAAAGAAGGTATGCAGGGTACTGGTAAAAAGTGGAAAAAATAAGCCACAAAAAAAGTGATATTGTAAAAATGTTTGGAAAAATGGCAACACCAAGGCAATACTCAATACTAACAATCTTCAAAAATAACAGTAGTATGAACAGAACTCACTTAAAATTAAACAATATTTTAAAATTACCAATTAGTATTGCAGGACTTTGATTGTTCTTAGCCAGTTGTGGTGGTGTGCATCTATAATCCCATACTCCAAGAAACCTAAGAAAGAGGATTGTAATTTTAAATCCAGTCTGAACATGTAGTGAGGCCCAGTCTCAACTGATTAGTCAATGTGTCAATTAATTGATTAATCAAAATTCTGGGAATGAAGTTTAATGTGACAGCCTTAGGTTCAATTTACAGTATTGGGATAGGGCAGAAATCCTTCTCTGAAAAATAAGAAAAAAATAAGAGGATGTTAAGAAACGCGAACAGTTTACTGGAAACATCTAGGATGCTGCAAATATGAAAAAATTGTGTTTTAAAGGAAAAGTAAGACAAAGGACAATGAACATGTGGACCACCCACATATGTGTCGCTGCACATTGTAACCAATGCAAAGCAAACACCAAGGCATAATGACCCCTTTATGCTTGGCCAGTTACCAGGACCTGGCAAACTTGCTAGCTGGTTCTGACTGTGTGGATATAAGCAGCAATCACACCAGATAAAACCTTGACCTAGTCATAAAGCCATCAGTTTTTTTGTTTGTTTTGTTTTAATTTATCTTGGAAAACAGTGATATAAAAATTTGGAGGATTATAGGTATGTATAATGTTAAACTGTAACATGGTTAAAAAAACACCTTTACAACTGGTTGTATGTAAAAATAGATTTATAAACACAATAATTTCTTAGTGTGAAATTGTACAGTAAAGGTTGAAAATGGAACATATTTCTTTTCTAAAGGGAGAGAATTCACCGTTCTATGTTGTGAGATTTAAGTTTTAAAGTATTGAGGACTTTCAGTAATAACTGCTTTTGTCAAATACATTGTTGGGGTATTATGTTTAATTTAGCTTATTTTAAACCTTTTTTTACTATGAGCCCTGAACACCCTGTAGAACCTTCCTAAAATACAGAAAAAAATAGAACTCCCTTGGTAAAAAAGGAGAACAGAGTGGGAATCATAGCATCTGTTTGTTGTGGCGAGAAGACTTACAGTGTATAAGTAGAGAGCTGTTGTGGACACTAGAAACTGAAATTCTGAATGAATCTGAACACTTGACTTTAATAAAAAAGAATCATCATGTCATATACACACCCTTATGCTTATAGTCAAACAGATGTTATAGAAAAGGGGATCTATAGGAAAATATTACTTGTCAGTCTAAATTAAAAATTACATACATAATTATTGTAAAAATAATGAGACAATATGTGAATGAATAGCCAGGGAGTAAGTTCCTGTTCAAGGTCCTCAGTTCAATCCACAGTACTGTAAATATACAATAAACATATTACCCAGAATTTGACTGTACTCCAGGTATGTAAGATTGACATATAAAAGTAAGTTTAAATAATGAAGAAGTAGAGGATATCTTTACCTCTTCATTTAAGGAGACGGTAAAGAGCATATTATTGAACATTAGTTCATGATGAAAAGTATCCTTCACACTTCTTTCAAATTAGAAAACATAGGAGTTCTCTTTTTCATTTGGTACAGATGATCTGCTTTAACAAGTACCATACTTGATAGTGAAACACTAGAGTTATTTCTTCTGAAATGACATCTGCCACCAGTTTCCATCTAACTTCTTATTAATAAGACCTAGCTTATTACTAGACCATAAAATAACCAAGTATATAAAATACAGAGGGAAGAAGTAAAATGATAGCTGTTTGCAGCCTTATTGTGGTGTATGTAGGAAATACTAAAGAAACTAACAAATTTCTAAAGTTAACAAGGAAATGTCAACTTTGTAGCACACTGGAACATTGCATATGAATTGTGTTTTCTACATTTCCAACAGGTAGTATAAGTTTTTCTGAAATATAATTCACCAAAATTTCAAAAGATCAGGTCTCGTTTCCAGCAATATCATTAAGCTATTTTCTTGCTTTTCTCCTGGGCGTCCACACTAATCCAATATGCAGTCGTGGAATCCACAAGATATGTTTATTTTTGTTGTGCTGTCATGATCCACTGTAACTTGAAAGGAGCTATGAAGATAGGCTGATTTTGTGTTCTTTCTACATCAGAAGCAAATGCACTGAAGCATCAGGGTGTCGTCGTTTTGTCCATAGCACCTTAGTGTTTCCAACCACAGAGGCGCAGTGGCCCTGTGCGCCTTCTCTGCATGCTCAAATTGTCCAGTATCATACAGTTTCAAGAAATGATCTCGGATAATTGTACATATTGGAAGGCTCACATGTCGTTTACAATCTCGGCTAATGGTTATTCTGGCCAAATTTAGGTTGCAAAAACTTCATATAACAAAGAAAGAATCATAGAGGTTGTAGTATATATTACATTTTTTTTTTTTTTTTTTACCTTAAGCATTTGACTTCTGAGGGACGGTGACATACCTAACAGGGAGATAACAGTAACTGAACTCAACACAAAGATTGCATGCACAATGCTTGTACTAGAATAATGCTTGTCATTTAGTGTTCAAAGTGCTTGGAGAAGGTAACTCCTCTGTGGTTTATACAAGATGCCAACTCTAGAGCTAACGTACCTACAGTACACATCCACAGTGAGTTAGGATAAGGTTATTTTAAGCAGCCTTCTTATTTTCCATATCTCATCCTTGCACAGACTTAGGATAACTTTTACTAATAGCGTATTATTTCAACTATATAAGGTCATAAATCATTTATGAGGAGATAATAAAAGTTCACATTTTGCCCCACTTTGAATATGCCCAGCTATTTAAGAAACCATTAACATAATCATACTCATATTTTACTGCTAATTATTAAGAAGATAATTTAAAAATTGAAGAGACAAAAGAACTTCCAGAAGTTAGGTATTCATTACTCAGTTTCCTGTCAGTATTATCTCTAGGCCATCAAGGAGAAAACAGGTACATATTGTTTTTATTCTTATGCCTCTAAGTTGGAAGAGATCACAGAGCCTCACACTGTCATCTGTTTAATACTTATTACTGTACTGCCTTATATGCACCCCTTTTAGGTGTTCCAATTTCTTCTTTTTCTCTATGATTTCAGTGTGTGAACTGTGTATTTTAAGCTTTTATATAGAAAATGATGAATGGAAACAGACCATACATGATTTTGTTCTAGTGGGAGAGAAAAGCTTTCTCCTTCCTTCCTTCCTTCCTTCCTTCCTTCCTTCCTTCCTTCCTTCCTTCCTTCCTTCCTTCTTTCCTTTCTTCTTCCTTCCTTCCTTCCTTTCTTCCTTCCTTCCTTTCTTTTTTGTTTCTTTCTTTCTTTCTTTCTTTCTTTCTTTCTTTCTTTCTTTCTTTCTTTCTTTCTTTCTTTCTTTCTGTATTTGTGTATTATAGGATTTCCATATGCAGCTCGGACTCAGCATGATACTCCTGTTTGCAGCCTCCTCAACACTGGGATTATAGATGTGCACCACCACACCTAGTCTCAGTGGCCAACTAAGTGCTCCCAGGAGCAGGGCCAGTGCAGCATGTGATGCTGGGGATTGATCCCTGGTCCTTGTGCTGGCCTAAGCAGGTGTTTAGTCCACTGAGCTATCTTGTTGACCCTGAACCTTTTCTTTCTAAAGCATTGCTACTTACTTTCTTTAAGTCTTTTTAATCTACTGGAATACCATTTAATAAGGCAAACATTTTCTTATCGCCCTTAACAATCCTATTCCCGTACACAAGCCACTACTTCTTCATAGAAGAAATAATTTAATTACTAATGTCAAACAGGTACAACTTCAGTATTAAACTGTCTGATTGCTTTGTCATTTTCTATCTAGCTTAAATACAAACACAATAAGATATTACTCTTCAACACTGATAGGAAGAAAATTTGTTGTTATCTCTTGTTACAAGCTTTACAGCTCTAGAAACAATTTTTTCTTTTTTTGCTGGTATTATTGAAGCATGGAAGGAAGTTTATATAAGTTGATATAGCATCTTTGCTGTGAGGTGCTTTTTATCTGCCACTTACATAAATTTCTCTTTTTTTGCATACAAATGTTTTATGTATACTTTACCAAGACTTACACATTTTTAAATTTGTTGCATTCACTTTATCAATCATTTTCTCCTGTCTATTTTATTTGAATACATTTCATACCATGCGTCTGTCTCTTAAAAACTTCAGTGTATATTTCCAAATTTCTAGAGGCTTTTAAAAATTAAAATATTTTGCCATATGTGTGTTGGTGAACTATTTAGGTCTCGTCACTTTAACCCTCCTTCTGTACTTGAAACAAAGTGTCTCATCCTTTGATTTCTCCATGTGTTTAATTTGGTTGGAGACTTTAATCACAAGCTCTATTTTCAACCAGCACTGCAGAACTCAACAGATTGAGACACGGTAGGACATTTCCCCAGAACATTTTTTAGAGAGTACAACAGTTATGTGCTCAAACTCTTCCAATTTTTAATTGTTATTGGACAGATAGAATAGACATTAAGTTTATGTCCTGGTTCTTTTTCAGATTTACTAAAGAATGATAAAAGCAAATCTCAGAGTAATATTTATGTTTTGTTTAATAACCAGAAATGATAAAATAATAAGAGTGATAACTATTTGACTACATAGTGGAAAACAAACAAACATATACATTGTATAAATTGTAACAGAACAATTGAATATAATTGTTTTGTGACATAAATTTATGCCTATTGAGCGATCTAATTATATATTATGATAGAATTCTCCATTTATTTTCTTTGTATAGCCTTGAGGTTGTAATAACAATGACAACGGCAATATTGTTTAGAGTCTGCAACATTCTCTTATAGTACTGGGCCTGTTCATATTTTCATTTTAGAAATGTAATCTATATAGATTTATTTTATTAGTAAATATTGTGACTTACTTGTCTTGGACGTTGATTTAAATTTTTGTGATTTGTCCTTTTTCTCATTTTATTTTTTTCCACTGGAATTGAACCTGTGTTCACAATGACATAAATCTCCCAAACTGTTCTTTTTTTCCCTCTTTTTTAGTTTTGTGATAGAACTTCTCTAATTTCTACATTACCCAAACTGGCCTGTACCCTGTAATCCTATTGTTTCAGCCTCATAAGGATATATAACATTTGAAAATTGATTCAGTGCCTTTGAAAGATAAATTTAGTATTTCTTCCACAAAGCACAAGGTAAAATTGTTATATATGCTAAATATACACTAATTTTCCCTTGTCTACGATGTTGTCAGTCTTGTCTTTATGAATGCTTATGTGTATTCTTTGTGTTTAGTTTAAATGAATGTTAAATTGTGAATATAAATCATGTAAATCAAAAATTTATAAATGCCCTTTCATTGCATGAAAGGATGATCATGATAAGATGAAAGACTTTTGACAACTAACAACCTGGGATAAAAATCAACCTTCATCCTTAAACTATCAGATCATGCAATAGTAGAATTGTATGTACAAATCTGAAAAATAGAACTAACAGTTCACCATATCAAGCAATTCAGAATGGATAGCATGGACTCAGAATTATTCCTCAAAGCAGGGTGATATTTTCTTAACTACCTCATTGTATGATAATAGGTCAGAGACTTTTTTAAAAGAATCAAATCATAGACAAAGTGACTGAGTGTCCCTGAAGATTATCCTATCTGTCAAAGCATGAAAAAGTCTCAGTGTCTGAGACAGATGGTATTTTAATTTGATTATAAGCCAACTTTGCCTGATAGATCAAAGAGAGATGAACATCGATAAAGACTTTAAGTGAAGTCAATCTTCATTTTAAGAAGCATGTGATGCTCTTCCAAATAGGTATATAGTAGATATTTTATTCATTTATAAATATGAATAATACATAAAATACAGCTATACATGATTGCATATTATATATTTCAATACTTACAAAGGTTGAATCTATATTACATGTTCATATTTTCCTTTTACATTCAGCATTTTTGGGCCTGCCAAATAGCTCAGTGGATTAAAGTGCCTGCAAGCAGGTGCCAGAGCTAGGGATTCAATCCCCAGGTGTGCTGTGCTGGCCTTGCCCCCAGAGTGCACTGAGATAACAATTGAGACTGGGCATGGTGGCGTGTGCCTATAATCCCAGCTCTTGTGAGGCTCTAAACAGGTGGAGCACTATAAGTCTCATCTAGTAGTGAGACTCCCTGCAGACCCTTCCTTAAAATACAAAAAAAAAAAAAAAAAAAAAAAAAAAAAAAATTGAGCATTTTCTCTATGAATTACTCTTCACTGTAATCATGTAGAACAGTTATGATGCTAAAAAGCTATAAGAAACAAGGCTAACCAGCAAGCGTGGGGCATAATGTAAGTAAAATAATATTTATTTGTCTTTGAAAAAATCACTTAAATCAGTTGTTTTGATTAGACTAGAACCATGTGCCTTCAGTCTTAGAACTTTCCAGTTTTGATAACAATGTTTAGTAGATTTTATTCACATGATAAGAGATTAAATCATTTAACTTTAAAACTTTAGACCAATCATTTTAAAAATTTTATCTCATTGTAACATTTCTGTGGTGTGAAAACATAGTAATTTTGAAGAGCATCATCTTTACATTGCTGAGGTAATAGTGAGAAAATTTACCACTTCTCTGTGCTTTCATCAAACTCCTGTTGAAATAATAATATAAATCTGTTCCCTTAACATATTTCTTTAAATATGTATTACAAAGAGTATTGTAAGATGTAGTCATACAGTAAAAATATTGGTAAGAGCTGAGACAGAGATTTAATTCTCAGTCCTTGACTATTTTGCCAGGAATATCTGTAGATGGTAATTGTAATTTTCTGGTAGGTACTATTTTATGATCTATAGAATATATGTTCCCAGATAAATATACAACCTGGTAATTCATATAATAACTGAACAATAATGCATGCAAGTTAATTGATTATATGATTGCTAAGAGGATTTATCTGAATAACTTAATGTTCTGATAGAATCATTTGTCCATAATATTGGATTGCATAGTCTACACAGAGGGGTC
Organism: Ctenomys sociabilis; assembly: GCA_004027165.1. Taxonomy (NCBI): domain Eukaryota; kingdom Metazoa; phylum Chordata; class Mammalia; order Rodentia; family Ctenomyidae; genus Ctenomys; species Ctenomys sociabilis. The sequence goes on along the minus strand of PVKA01018627.1, from coordinate 25,565 downwards.
GAGACAATTCGAATGTAACAATTTGTTACTTGTCAGAATGCCCACACAATAGGATGTAAGTTATGGTTACCCTGCTTTATATGACAATCTCCAGCTTTAAAAACTTCTCCTTTGATATATGATAAGTCATAATTTCTGAAGTTTATAAAACCTATCTTAGATGAGAAGTTTATAAAATCTATCTCTTGTGTGTCATACGAGAGTTGCAATGACCTGGATAGAAACTTCCTATCATTATGTTTAGCAATAAACAATTTCTAGATACTTATGGTTAGTCAGTAAATTCTGATATTTAATTTAATTAAGCATAAAATATTAACTGGGATTTAGAAATTGCTATGGATTGAATTATCCCCCAACATTTATCTTACTTTCTTTCTTTCTTTCTTTCTTTCTTCCTTTCTTTCTTTCTTTCTTTCTTTCTTTCTTTCTTTCTTTCTTTCTTTCTTTCTTTCTTCTCTCTCTCTCTCTCTGTCTGTCTCTCTCTCTTTCTTTCTTTTTTTCTTTGCTACAGCATCTTGTTACAAAGCTCAGACTCATAGTGATCCTCCTCTCTAGCAGTAGGATTATAGGCATGCAATATCATATCCCATATTGTGGCCAGCCCAGCCCATTTGGAAACCTTGGTCTGGCAGGACACATAGTACTGGGGATTAAACTTACCAAACAAGTGCTTAGGCCACTGAGCTATCTCCCTCCCCACCTTTGATATCTTGCAGATTTCATCTTTAGCTGTGTGAGTATGATTTTATTTTGAAATTGTCTTTTTTGGCATAATCAAGTTAGAATGAAGTCAGTAGAACAGGCACTACACCAGGGTGAGTGCTGCTTTGTCAGAGGACAGAAAAATGTTGGTAAAAGAGCTCTATGTGTCACTGGAGACAAAGCTGGAAGTGATGTAGCTGTAAACAGAAGTGGAAAGTCTGGTGGGGCTCTTGTGAGGAGATGGGGAGGGTCAGGGTGGATTCTACCCTGAGTCTCACAAACAGCATTGCCCAAGAGGGGCTTCAATGTTAGATTCTATAGCATTAGAGGACATATCTAAACATAATGATAAATGTTCTAAACTCTAGAAGAGATAGTACCTAGGTATAATGAACTTTTTATTTTAAATTTATCCAGTTAGTGTAACTCGGTTAAAACAATTCTAGAAAACCAATAGAAATGAACTGTCAGACTACGTCAGATGTAATTCAGTGACATGATAAGATTAAACAATTAGGAAAAAAGGAAATATAAGATATAAATTCCCCAAATTACAGAAAAGATTTTAAGAAGTAAATTAAAGACTTTTCTTTGCTTGTTTGTTTTTTGTGACAGTCTAGCTACATAATTCGGTGAGGCTTTAAATTTAAATTCACTATGTACCAAAGGATGGACTCTAACTTGGAATAATCCTCCTATCTCAGATTTCTGAGTGCTGAAATTATAGGTGTGTGCCACTAAACCTGGATATATTTACTATGTGTACAATTTTTTTTTCTTTTGCTGAGGAAAAGTGGAATGGCATGGAGGAAAACAAACTGAAATTTAAAAAAATAGTAATTCTTTTAATGCACTAGGAGATTCAAAGTGATATTGTACCTCTAAATTGTTAAATATTATGTAACAAACACTGTATAATTAGTTAGAAACATTCCATTGTATTTTTAAAATTTAAATGAGTATTAAAACACAAGAGTTTGCAAGGGATTAAATTTGATTTTGAAGGTGGAAACAATAGTTGGCAGCCTGAGTAAAATGCATGTAGTTTGACAGTATATGATATCATAGTATATGAACATATACTTATACACTAATGAGTGTATGTGACCTACGTTTTCAATCTAAATACGTTTTTAGCAACAAACACATAGATAATGCATTTATGTCTCAGTTTGATGAAGCCACATACACAATAAATGGAGACTGAGAGGAAACAATGCCAATTGTGTGTACCTTAGACCCAGTCTGGGGTAGGTATCTTAGCCAAAATTGTCCAAGGGTGATGCAGGACCCTGGAGAGCTAACTCAGGTGCAGGAGCATGCAGTCACTATAGGCTGTGGGTGAGGTTTTTGGGGAGCTTAATCCGATAGTGTTAGTTAACTGTCACATTCATGTGGTTCAGGGGTCAACCACTTAGGCTTCATGATACCAGCATATGAAATGTACTAGATGCTAACTAAGCCTGGTAATCCTATGTGGATTTGCTTAGTATCCTTGAATTATCTGCAAGGCAAGTTAGGCTTGCTTTCTAGTATATTTTGAGTAACACTCTTTCTAGTCTATAGTTGGCTTTCCATAGGATCATAGTGAAGGTTGATGCACAAGACTACGAAGGGCCATGCCTAATCTTGGCATCTGGACTTGAAACTGGTACCCCATTGTCTTGGTTTCCATTGCTTATCTAAGATGAATTAAAAGGGTGCAATGGAATAAAAGGCTTAGCGAAGCCCTGGTTTGGAGTTTTTGCAAGAGGCAAAATATAATACAGGACATACTTTATAAGATTATTTTATATTCAACCACAGAATCATGTACAGGAGTACAGGAAATTGTTTGGATTATAAGACCAAAAGCCAGGCATTGTAATCTCTACATTGGGTAGTTGAAACAGAAGGATCATTTTGAGTCCAAGCTAAACAGTAAGACCCTGTACCAAATACATAAAATTAGATAAGAGAAAAAAAATAGCAAAGAATCTAGCTGAGGGCTTGGATTATAATATCCTGCGTGAGTCCAGTTGAAAACCTAGGCCCCATAACAATGCCTCTCACAAGTCCCACTGGAGACCTGGAGCCCACACAATGTTTCACGCAGGCATACATTCAAAGATCTACATTGAAAAGGCCCAATGGCCAATGGTAGAAGCTAGGAAGTCTATGCCAGCCAGTTGAAAGAACTGTGCCAGAATGCAGAGGGAATCTGAACTGGAGCCAGGAAAAATGCTTGAGGTAAGCCCCAGAGCTCCTCACAAAAGTTACCACAGACATTCTCAGCAACAGTGAGTTTCTAAGCTCCTGTAGTGGTAAGGAAAGCTGAGTTCCCATTAGGAAAGGCAACATGGCAAACTTCTCCAGGAGGCTGAGTAATGCACCATCTTCCCTTATAGTGCCAGAAAGGCATGCTCAAGCTGTAGTCTAGAGCACTCCTAAAATGAATCTCAGACATTCTCACTGATGGTGAATGTCTAGAGCTCCTCCAGCAACAGAACAGCCAACTTCACTAGGAGAGCCAGCAGGACAAAGTAACCCATCAGAGAATTAACTTCCCAAAGCTCCAACAGGGCTGCTGAGATAATTCAGCAGACTGAACACCTGTTTAGGCAAGTGCAGAGACCGGGTGTTTATCTCTGTCATCACATGATGCAACACTCACACATCACGCCTCAGGATGCTGAGCTGAACATGAGAAACCTGGTGTGGTGGCGCATGCTTGCAATCCAGTGCTGGGGAGACTGAAAACAGGAGCATCACTATGAGTCTGAGCTATGTAGTGAGACTCTGTACCAAATACATTAAAAAAAAAAGAAGGAAGAAGAAGAAGAAGAAGAAGAAGAAGAAGAAGAAGAAGAAGAAGAAGAAGAAGAAGAAGAAGAAGAAGAAGAAGAAGAAAGAAAGAAAGAAAGAAAGAAAGAAAGAAAGAAAGAAAGAAAGAAAGAAAGAAAGAAAGAAAGAAAGAAAGAAAGAGAAAGAAAGAAAGAGAAGAAGAAAGGAAAAGGAAAAAATAGATAAAGGAAAAAAGAAAGCTTCTGTCCAAGAGTGGGGCAGTAGGGGACCTGAGTGGGTTGACAAAGAGCTTGTGATTTTAGGGAGTTTTATAAAGCAAAACCATGAGGTGAGGCAGTTCCAAATGGAAAACACAGGAACTCTCTAGGTGGGCACGAGGTGGAACAAAACTATGGTCAGTCAGTAAGAGTAGAAATATAATTACTCAGGTAATTGCATTGATTAAATCAGGATCAAATGAGGAAATCAGGCACCTTTTATCAAGTAGACATGAATAGAGAACAGGTGCTTTTCCTGTAGGGGGTGAGTGATTCCTACTAGCTTTCTTAAGGTGATAGATACCTATTTCAAATATTAGTCCCTGATGTTTATTTTTGGGGAGATACACATTTGTTTAATCTTTTGTCTTGAGGTCTCTGATTAACAGCAAGAGTGTAAGACTTCCCACAACTGAAAGATATACTGGTTCCACATTGGCTCCTTAGTCTAGCCCCACATGACTACCTATAAGATTTCTAACTAAGCTACCTATAATACTAAGTGATGTTTGATTACCTTTAGGTATTCTTTGATATATTATTCTTATAGAAACTATGTACACAATATATATTACTTCATGACAGATTCAGTCAGTTCTGAATGAAGTTTTTTATTATGTAGTAGTCTAGATACATAATAATAATGGATAGTAAAGAGACATAAATTTTTCTCAAAACATACCATATAAATAGTGAATAATATTTTCTCAATCTGGAACTCTCCTGCTTCCAGCTCATCAAAAGGAATTATTAATAGCTGAGTTCCTTCACTCTTTAAAATAATGGGTTTTTGGCTGCACATTGTGTGGCATGCATGTCACTGTCAACCACGTAAGCACCAGCAGTATCCTTCACACTAGGCCCCGAATGTGCTGTAATAGATAATTTCTGAAATGCCCATCTAGCTTTTCTAAATTTGCTGCTTGCAATCTCCAAATTCCCTTTCTCCTTTCTTAGAGTTTTCTGCTCTTTATGTTCTCAGCACATCACTATTTCTTCATCTCATCATTTCCTGGTACGAAGCTTGGAACAGAGAGAATCTTACAGAAACACTTAACAGGAAAATCCACCCTTATATTGTGTTTGTGAGTACGTGCTGAAAGGAGTACCCTTCTGCTTTATGCTGAAGTTACTGGCAGCATCTTTATGTTTTTAATTTCTTCTATTGTTTTCATTTTTTAGCAAAGTACCACACAGAGCCATTTTAATCCTGCTTGTTAAATGGACAAATAAATAAGTGCAGGAATTTCATAATATCAACAAAAAGAAACAAATTACTTTGGTTGTATAGAAATTCTAATTTCAACATCTACATTTCCTTCAAATATAACAAAACAAAATTTAAAAATCCATATCTGTCTATCTATCTATCTATCTATCTATCTATCTATCTATCTATCTATCTATCATCTATTTTTTGTGGTAAAAGCATAACATTTTGCATTGGAAAGAACAAATTCTACAATCAAAATATTTAACTTATTAATAAATTTTAAATTTATTTACCTTTGATAAAGTCAGTTTCCCAAATTCCACATAATTAACAAACCTCCTCCAAAGCCTTTTCTACGTGGTACTTGTCAACGTGCAGAAGCACGCCAAAAGCTCAGCCTTGGAAAGCCATTTTGCTCCTGTGGTGTGCAATGGAAACAATCCTGTAAAAGTATCAGCTTTTGGGGTGGAGGATTTAGCTGAGTGGGACCTGTCTTGCGAGTGTGAGGTCCTGCATTTGATTCTTCAAACAGTTCTCCCAAATACCAACACTGGAACCTTTCTCTAAATGACATTTCATTTACTAAAATTAATACACTGAATACATGAGAGACAAGAGAAACAGAAGCTGACCTACATCCAAGGAATATACATGAAGATGAAGTAATAGAACTGAACCCATGCTTTGAGGTATGCATGTGTCATATCCATGCTTTGATCATGTAGTACAAACTGTATCAGGTTGGTAACAAGGAATTCCTGAATTTAAGCTATTATATGATGGGAAGAACACTATGTCCCTAAGAAGCAACACTTTCCTCAAAGCCTCATACACTCATGTGTGGGGCTTTTGGAAGATGATGATACCACAAGAATTTATGACTATATTTTATGTTGTGATGTGGAATCTGATTCGAGAAGGTGAGATACTGGGAGGGTCTATTTCCATTTCTCTTTCTCTTAAACTCTACCTGCCACAGGCCTGCTATGCTATGACCATGTGATGCCCCTCTGCCGTGTTGCCCTGCCTTGGAGTCAGTTGACTATGGCCTGAAACCCCTATAAACTGTGGGCATTGAGTATTTCATTCCAGTGAGAAAATTGACTAAGATACTGACGGAAAGAAAGAAAGAAAGAAAGAAAGAAAGAAAGAAAGAAAGAAAGAAAGAAAGAAAGAAAGAAAGAAAGAAAGAAAGAAATGAAAAGAAAGAAAGAGAGAAAGAAAGAAAGAAAGAAAGAAAGAAAGAAAGAAAGAAAGAAAGAAAAAAAGAGAAAGAAAGAAAAAAAGAGAAAGAAAGAAAGAAAGAAAGGCAGATTTGTCTTTTCTATAATTTGTTTTTGTGTCAAGAAATCAACTGTATAAGGGGGCTGGGGAGATAGCTCATTAGAATAAGCCCTTACTGGGCAAGCTCAAGGGCCTGAGTTCAAACCCTGGTTCCAAAAGAAAGAGAGAGAGAGAGAGAGAGAGAGAGAGAGAGAGAGAGAGAGAGAGAGAGAGAGAGAGAGAGAAAAGGAAGAAATCAACTGCATAGAAACAAATAGTGACTAATTATTAAGAGAAATTCATTGGATAAGAGGACCACAACCACTATCAATCAAGTTACTATGTACTGAGAAAAACACAAGAAATTAAAGTCTAATCAATATTAATGGCAAAATATATTACTACCTAGAAAAGACCATTGTTTCTGATAAGATGATGATTTCTGAGTTCAGTAAGAGCTATGTTGTTAGACAAAATGGGAAAAGGACTGATGCAAAAAGTTTGTTAAGCTTATTTGTGATAGATGAGTTGGAATTTAAATTTCTAATTTAGTGGTCCTCTTGAACGGTCAGGAAAGTAAAATGATTACTCCAACACTCTTAATAATCTTCCCTAGTATAATTAAGAGTGAATCTCTAAGGCCAGGCAAGATACCTTGGTACAAAGGTCAAACTACTCAATACTATGAAAATTTTTGCTTGGATCATGATGTAATTTGCAAAATCATTACAGGATATTTTAAATGTGTTGAAAGTTTTCTATTTTTGAGTTTTTCCCTATGTGTGTTTACTTGGTGACAAAAGGTCAGCAGTATCGTGAGTTCATTAATTTACCATGACAAATCCCCGCTTAAATTACTATATAAATCTTTTTATCTATGTCCTAAGTGGAAATATGAAATAATTTTATATATTATATGATTTTCAAATAATTATTTATGCAAATGGATAAAATAAAGTTAATATGGTAGCAAAAAACATAAAAGGCAGCAATGTAATTTTAGTCTTTAATAATAAAAGTATGCTTCTCCTGTTACAGAAACCACAAATCATTCAAAGTAGAAGTCTGGACTAACTCACCTCTTTGAGAGATACTTTGCGAAGAAGTATATATTATTTTAATTATTAGAAATATTTTCTGAAATATTACTTAATTCACACATATCAATTAGTGAAGGATGCTAAATATGGGAAAAAATTATGCCTAATCAATTTGGTGGAAACAGGGAATAATTTTTCTTCACAAAATTTCTTCCTTATCTGAAGACAATGAAGTGCTTTTCTCACTTGTGGCTCGTTTACTCCCTTCATGCAGTTCGTAGGTGTCTTCTGCAGAAAATTGACCATGCCTATGACTTTATGTACTATAAAGTTTGTTTTGATTTATTCACTTTTAATGTTCTGACAACTTAATAACTAGGTGGCATTTCTTTTTGGTTACATAATGTTGAACAATAACTACTGCTGTAAGTGTGTGTTTCAGACATGGAATTAAGAGGAAAGATATGCCTCAGGGCAATTTTTATAATGTCATAATCAAAGGCAGAAATCACAGGAAAGGAATTGGTCTGACACCTTTTTATTTCAGGTGCAAAACTAAATATATTCATGTTATTTCAGTGATAAGGTAGATTCAATTTGGAATTAGACTACATAGCATATATAAAGTGGATTTTCTTTTTAGGAATGGGAGTGTTTCTTATGAAACCATGGAGAAATAACTTGTAAAAGGATAAGGATGGTCCCTCGAGGAATTGTGATATATTTTAGCAGAGAAAGCACTGTCACTCACTGGGGAAACTTATTGCACATTTTGTTTCCATTAGATTTTAGTCAATTTTATCAAATCCAAGCATGAAGTTACTTGGAATATTTTGCTGAATTGGTTCTATTTTTTAGAAAGAAATAAAATGCTACATTTTCTTCCTAACTCTTTCTCCCTCCACTCATTTGTATGAAAAAATTGGCATATTAGTGTAAAGCCTAGTAAATATAAATGAGAAAAGAAAAATAGAAGATTTTAGCCAAAGAAGATTTTATATAAAATACAAACAAATATTTCTAATTTCTTGTCAATTTGGCTCCTGCATTCAATTTGTGTTTTTCTAGGGCTTCAGCTTTCCTCCAAAAAATACAGAATCTGTGTAATGAATTAACAGGAGTCATATAGTCTAATGGGAATAAAAAAGAGAATTACTATGTGCCGCTCTTATCAATATAATATTCCTGCTAAACACTTAAATAATTTATTTGTAAACAATAGGATTGAGTTTTGAAATAATATTCCTCTTGCATTCTTTTTTTTTTTAAAGTCTACACTGTTCTAAACAAAATAGCACTTTGTGATTCAAACACTTAATTTAGTCAAGTAATTCTCTCCCCTGCCAACTGATGAGGATTATTTTAGCTGTAGATTTGTGGTTGTTTTATTTTGTCTGTTGTTAAGTTTTAAAGTAAAAGTTTAGGTTATAAAACTTGCTCTCATTTTAAATTTTCTCCACTCATTCTGTTGCTTTATTTTTCTATTTTTAGGCAAGGTTGAGATGAAACATTCTGTGCAAAAGAATAGGAAGCTATCTTTACTTGATAGAGAAGGAGCTATAAGAGCATATTGAGCAAATACTATAAGGAAGAGATTCTAAAAGAAAAAAATATAATTGTCTTTAAAGTTCATACTCAGGGCTGGGGAGATAGCTGAGCATCATAAGCACCTGCCTTACAAGCACAAGGTCACAAGTTGGATCCTTGGTATGGAAAAATAAGTAAATAATAAATAAATAAAGCTTATACTCAATTGAATGTATTCTGCTACAGTTCATGACAGCAGTTCTGTGATTGTGTAAATGCCTACTTTACTGGCACAATAATAATCATGTAACTCTTTATGGAGAATACTGGGATACCAGTAGTAGATTAAATATATATACACACGCAAGATATTTAAAGTAGTTATACTACTAATTACCATCATCTCATTGAAAGGAAAGGTATATGCCTATATTGACTAATCAATTTTTCATGGCCATATCTTATAATATGAGCAACTACTTTCAGGATAACAATACACCATGTGCTATCATTTGTTACTCTCCTAAAATCTTACTTTTAAATTTTATGCCACTGTTTTTACTTTTGTTTAAAGTACAATTTTTAAAAAGCCAAATTTTCATTGTCTGAAAGCGATCAGAAGAAGGTATCAAAATGATGCAGGCCAAGAGGCTTGTGTAAGCCTGGTGGTTATGGAAGAGCAGAAGCCTTGAGAGTCTCTGCATGGAGTCACAGGCTTTGAGCAATGTACAGACAGACAGCACGTAGGTGGGAGTGTTCATCAATACACTCTTGCATGCTATGGTTCGTATCATCTCACACCATGCACTGAGAAGGCAATTTTCAAAAGAGTTTCATGATTATTATTATGCTTGACCAATTCAATTATTGTTAAAACAATTTTGTAAGACAAAGTTTTATACACTGCCAGAGTTTTCTGAAAAATAAGAGTATACTTTATAACAATTAAAAGTATGGGGGCCTGGCATGTACATCAGCTGCACAGTGCCTTCTAGGCAAGCACGATTTCCTGATTTTGGTTCCCAGTACCGCAAAACAAAACAAAAGGGAACAGAGCAAAACAGAACGGAACAGAACAGAACAGAACAGAACTGAACTGAACTGAACTGAGCTAAACTAAACTAAGTAAAGTATGTGTTTGAATGAAAGGTGAACGCATCCATGAAACTTAGTTAAAAAGACTATGCCCACATAAGCAAAGCTGTTAAATGTATATACACATATACGTATCCCTAGTAATGTATTTCTGTATGTATATATAAATACATGTGTGGATATGGAAAATGAAGTCACACATTCTCATAGATCTGGTAATATATAGCATTTCAAACTAGCGAGCCAAGAATCAATGTAATCTGCAGTGCCAAATATTTAATTGTGAGGCCACACATCTTATTACAAAAGTCAACGTTAAGCTGATAAGTTTAAAATTTGTTGAATATATCTGCAACTATAAGTGTACATTGTACACACATATCCCATAAGCATGATAACTGAAAGATACAGTAATGAAGCCAGTATGTACTGAGGGTCACCTATGAGCTATATACTATCATGGATTGTTTTGGCAGCTCAGCAACCTATTGGAAGATGAGAGTGGATGATTTGGGAAAAGATTTACACAACTATGTGAAAGTGTGACCTGTTTATGGGCTCAGAATATAGAAAACAAAAGAAGGAGGAGGATGTGAAAGAGAAGGAAGAGGAGGAGAAAATGTAGCCAACAATTTTGGTGAACAAAGTAGATATAAAGCAAAAAGCAACTGCAACTTTGTACCATCCCTCAACCCTCCTGCACTGGATACTACCAAGAGCATCCTAAAGCACTTTCATCTTTTGTTAGTCTCATTGTCCTGGGTTAAAAAAATGGCTGATCTGGGACATGAGAGATAGCTCAGTAGAATAACTGCTTGCCTGGCACAAGCAAGGTTCTGAGTTTGATCCCTGGGACCACCAAAACCAAAACAAAAAAAAAAAAAGAAGAAAAAAAAAAGTGGCTGATCTAGGCAAACCATTGGTGTCTCCTATAAACTAGAACTTTATTTATTTATTTATTTATTTTTATTTTATTAAAATACAAATGTCAATCAGACAGTTTCAAGACATCTTAACCATACACATTCGATGAATTAATACATTGCAAACTGTTTTCATAATGTTTTGATATTGTACAAGGTGCATACATGATATTATATTTACAGGTTTTTTTATAGCTGAATTATATCAAAGATTCAATAATTATTTACCTAGTGGATGACCATAGCACTAAAAGCCGACATAATATCCTGTCCAACCACCATTAGTGCAGATCTTGCCTCTCATAGAATTATGTAGAAGGACAGCGTTATCTATCCCAACTGTAC